>WNWK01012780.1:0-58110 GCA_009830355.1 Cherax destructor | reverse complement strand
ATACCAAAAATTGTAAAGATCTAAGTGAGATATGATCACGATATACAACATCGTCAGAGGTATTACTGAAGCAAATAAGGAAGTTCCCTAGTGATGGACCAGGTGCTTCGGCTCCCTCAGTTCCCTGGTGATGGACCAGGTGCTTCGGCTCCCTCAGTTCCCTGGTGATGGACCAGGTGCTTCGGCTCCCTCAGTTCCCTGGTGATGGACCAGGTGCTTCGGCTCCCTCAGTTCCCTGGTGATGGACCAGGTGATTCTGCTCCTTCAACGGCCTGGTGATGGACCATGTGCTTCGGCTCCTCAGTTCCCTGGTGATGGACCATGTGCTTCGGCTCCCTCAGTTCCCTGGTGATGGACCAGGTGATTCTGCTCCTTCAACGGCCTGGTGATGGACCAGGTTCTTCGGCTCATTCAGTGCCCTGGTGATGGACCAGGTGCTTTGGCTCCCTCAGTGCCCTGGTGAAAGACCAGGTGATTCGGCTCATTCAGTGCCCTGGTGAAGGACCAGGTGCTTCAGCTCCTTCAGTACCCTCTTTTACAGTGCCCTGATTATCAAAGCCTATTCCATGGATGAAGTAGGTGGGTTGGGCAGGAGTTTTTGTTTGTGGGATTGGTTTTGGGTTTGAGGGGAAACTGCCTAGTGTGGACCAGTTGGCTTGCTGCAGTGTTCCTTATTTCTGTGTTCTTATGAGTGAGAGGGGTTGGATTTGAATGGGACTTGCACAATGGTTTGGGGGGGGGGGGGGGATTGTCGTGGTTTGATCCTTGTTTGGCGATGGGGATGGGTTGGACAAATAGTTTTGTTGGTTGGTTGGTTTTGACATGGACCTGCCAAGTATGGGCCAGTAGGCCTGTTGCAGTGTTCCTCCTTTCTTATGTTCTTATGTTCTTAAGTGTTAGCAACAGAAGTCCAGAGGTTAAATTACAGCTTTATACATCATTAGTAAGGCCTCACCTATATTACGCAGCTCAGTTCTGGTCTCCATATTACAGAATGGACATAAATTTGTTAGAAAACATTCAGCGTAGAATGACTAAATTAATACATAGCATTAGAAATCTTACTTACGAAGAAAGATTGAAGACCCTTAAATTACATTCACTTGTAAGACGTAGAATGAGGGGAGACATGATCGATGTATACAAGTGGAAAATGGGTATTAACAAAGGGGATATAAATAAGGTCTTGAGGGTATCTCTCCATGAGAGAACCCGCAATAATGGATTCAAGTTAGATAAGTTTAGATTTAGAAAGGATATAGGAAAGTATTGGTTTGGAAATAGGGTAGTTGATGAGTGGAACAGTCTGCCTAGTAGGGTTATTGAAGCTAGGACCTTGGGTAGTTTTAAATTTAGGTTGGATAAATTCATGAGTGAGAGGGGTTGGATTTGAGTGGGAATTGCACATGAGTAAATAAAATTATCAAATCTTATTTCTTGGGTAGCATTGAAAGTTGGGTTGAACAAGTGTTCTGTTGGTGGGATGGAATGTGAAGGACTTGCCTAGTATGGGCCAACAGGCCTGCTGCAGTGTTCCTCCTTTCTTATGTTCTTATTGTCTAAATCTTCCTGAAGTTCTATGACATCTATGTTTGAATCAATTATCCTACCTATCTTCGTGTCGTCGGCGAATTTGCTCATATCGTGAATGAATGGTTCAGAGAACCGACGAGTTGGTAAATTAGACACATATGCAACACTTGGGTATCTTTATTGAGGAAACGTTTCGCCACACAGTGGATTCATCAGTCCATACAAAGGAGAATCGTGAAGAACAGGAGGAGTGTGAGGTTGTCAGGCCCTCAATCTTGGGCACGACCTATTTCCACATTGAACAAATGTGACACCTCCTACAACTGCTGCACCTCTCCTGTCTACAGTATATAAGCTCCCTCTGCTCATATGCTGTTATTCTATTCAAGATTGATGGACTGACAACATCGTCTCAAGATTGAGGGCCTGACAACCTCACACTCCTCCTGTTCTTCACGATTCTCCTTTGTATGGACTGATGAAGCCACTGTGTGGCGAAACGTTTCCTCAATAAAGATACCCAAGTGTTGCATATGTGTCTAATTTATTTGCTCATATCACTAGTAATTCCCTCATCAAGGTCATTGATATATATTATAAATAACAATGGGCCTAAGACTGATCCCTGTGGAACACCACTTGTTACAAGTCCCCATTCGGATTTAACCCCATTTATGCACACTCTCTGCTTCCTATTGGTGAGCCATGACTTGATCCATGACAGCACTTTTCCCCCAATGCCATGAGCTGCCACTTTCTTTAACAGTCTCTGGTGCTGTACTCTATCAAAAGCCTTACTAAAGTCTAAATTAACAATATCGAATTCTTTATCGTGATCAACAGCCTCAAAAGCTTTACTGAAGAAGGTTAATAAATTAGATAGGCAGGAACGGCCCCTCATGAATCCATGCTGGGTATCATTAATCAAATTATGGTTATCTAGATGGCTTCTAATAATATCAGCTATAATTGACTCTAGTAATTTGCCTACAATTGAGGTCAGGCTTATTGGGCGGTAGTTTGACGGTAGTGACTTGTCCCCTGCTTTAAAAATAGGAATTACATTAGCCATCTTCCACATATCAGACACTACACCTGTTTGAAGAGATAAATTAAAAATGTTAGATATTGGTTCACAGAGTTCCATTTTGCATTCCTTAAGAACCCTTGCAAAAAGCTCATCAGGACCCGGCGATTTATTTTGTTTCAGTCGGTCCAGCTGTTTCATAACCATTTCGCTAGTGACTGTGATATTACATAATTTATCTTCTTCTGGGCCTCTGTAAAAATTAATTACTGGGATATTATTAATGTCTTCCTGTGTGAAAACCGAGAGAAAATAATTATTAAAAATAGAGCACATATCATTCTCCTTGTCAGTAAGATGTCCAAAGTTATTTTTAAGGGGACCTATCTTATCCCTAACTTTTGTTCTATAAACCTGGAAAAACTTTTGGGTTATTTTTTGAATCCCTAGCAACTTTAATTTCATAGTCCCGTTTAGCTTTTCTTATTCCCTTTTTAACGTCCCTCTTAATGTCAGTATACTGATTTATAAGATGACCCTCACCTCTTTTTATGTGCCTATAAATTCCTTTCTTCTGCCCTAAAAGATATTTGAGCCTATTATTCATCCATTTTGGGTTATTTCTACTTGATCTAATTTCTTTATACGGGATAAATGTTCTTTGGGCAGCCTGTATAGTGTTAAGAAAACTCTCATATTGATACCTCTCTTCTTCACCCCAGTCCACAGTTGATAAGTGTTCTCTAAGTACATTATAATCTGCTAAGTGAAAATCTGGGACCGTTACTGAATTATCCCTACTATCATACATCCATTCAATGCTATAGGTAATTGACTTGTGGTCGCTTGAGCCGAGTTCCTCTGTAATTTCTAAATTATTAACGTTTCCTTGCTTGCCAGAACCAAGTCAAGTAGGTTATTTCCCCTTGTAGGTTCTGTTACAAACTGCTTCAAAAAGCAATCCTGAACTACTTCTAAAAAGTCACTAGATTCTAAATTCCCTGTCAAGAAATTCCAATCAATCTGACTAAAGTTAAAGTCCCCTAGAATTACTACGTTATCCTGCCTTGTGGCCTTAACAATTTCCTCCCAAAGTAGTCTCCCTTGTTCCCTATCTAAGTTTGGAGGACGGTAAATCACACCTAAAATCAATTTTTCACACCCCTCTGAAAATTCTATCCAGACAGACTCTGAATGTGTTAATTCAGATTTTATACTTGTTTTTATGCAACAATTTAAATGATCACGGACATAGAGTGCCACCCCACCCCCCTTCCCGTCATGCACACTGGCGGTGTGCATGACGTTCTCGACGGTCTTTGTAGAAATGGTCTTCGCTGGGATGTCCTCACATTCGTCATCCTTGGTCCCGTTCGTCGTGACGTTCCCAGTAGTCGACTCACATTCGTCTGGTAGCACAGAAAAGTAGTTCGAAGTTTCCATAGCAGTCTCTTTCTTCTTCGTCGTTACTACCTCTCCATTCGTCTTCTTGATCTTCAACTTCGTTCCATGAAGTCCGGCCACTGCCCAGGTTCCCTTCTTGACCTGAGGACTCACAACAGGAGGACTACTACGAATCCTCTTGTTTTCCTCCGTCAATCGCCGTATCTCTAGCTTCGCTACCCTCAATTCCTCCTTAAGCTGCTGGTAAAGTTGCTCAATAGGGGGCATCCTGGCTCAGTCCACAGGGAGTACACTAGACACGTCTTCACTGAGCTAGTGACACGTCTTCACTGAGTCAAGCTCAGTGTCATAAGTTAGATTTAGTGCCATTAAGATTGCAAACAATTCAGTTTGCAGTGTAGACCCCCAGTTGTTAATTCTTATGCCTAGTTCAAAAAAATTATTATTGTTCTTAACTAGGGAGGTGGCAACCAGAGCAGATGCAGCCCTGCCAGAAGACTCCTGTTTAGATCCATCAGTGTATATAACTTGAGATAACTTATTACTACCAGCTAGGCGAGAAATTTCTTCTTGAGCAGTTGCTTTAACAAGTGATTTAAGGAAGGGATTACTAGCAATGAGCTTCTTGGGAGGGACTTGCAGGTATGTGTCAGGAAGTGCAGAGAGGGAGTTCGAGGTTAAGGAAGACTGCTGTGTTGCGTGGAAAAAATTTTTGGTGTCTAACTGTAGTTTTGTTATGGCGGCAAAAGTCGGCGATTTTGGGCTGCTTTTCTTGGCTTCTTCTTTGAGTTTCTTAGTCAGCATTTCCTTCCTTGGAAGGCATTTGGCTGCAAGGGTATGGTGAGTGCCCTTGCAGTTGAGGCAGGTAGGAGTGGCATTGGTGGTAGGACAGGTTTTGGAATCATGTCTCTCTTTACTGCAGTTGGAACAGAATTTCTTGTCCTCTGTGGACTGAACCACTTTTGCTCTGTGAAGTTAACCAAGATGCCGTCCATTGAGCAACTTTACCAGCAGCTTAAGGAGGAATTGAGGGTAGCGAAGCTTGAGATTCGGCGATTGACGGAGGAAAACAAGAGGATTCGTAGTAGTCCTCCTGTTGTGAGTCCTCAGGTCAAGAAGGGAACCTGGACAGTGGCCGGATTTCATGGAACAAAGTTGAAGATCAAGAAAACGAATGGAGAGTTAGAAACGATGAAGAAGAAAGAGACTGCTGTGGAAACTGTTGTGGAAACATCGAATGCCTTCTCCGTGCTACCCGATGAATGTGAGTCGACTACTGGAAACGTCACGACGAACGACACCAAGGAAGGTAAAAACATTGTTGTTGTTGGGGATAGCCAGGTTAGGTATATGGATAGGGCATTCTGCTTGAAGGATAAGAGTAGGAGACAGAGGGTTTGCTTTCCTGGGGCTGGGATGAAGGATATTGTTAGCCGGCTTGACAACATCATGAACGGTAATGGGATCAATCCTATTATCTGCCTCAGTGCTGGAGGCAATGATGTAGGCAAGCGTAGAAGTGAGGATTTAGTTAGAAGGTACAGGACAGCAATAGACATAATTAGGAAGAAGGGGGGGCACCCTGTTATATGTGGCATTTTGCCAAGAAGGGGTGTTGGAAATGAATGGCTGTCCAGAGCGATTGGTATAAATTGCTGGCTGGACAAACACTGTAAGGATAATGCAGTCCCATTCATTGACAACTGGGACCACTTCTATGGCCGAAATGACATGTATGCCAGGGATGGGGTTCACTTATCCAGGGCAGGACATAAGAACATAAGAATGGAGGAACACTGCAGAAGGCCTACTGGCCCATACAAGGCAGTTCCTTATCAAAACCACTACTACTGTAGAATTTCTCTCTAGCTCAGTTGAAAATGTTGTTAGGGCTTTAAACTAGGATTAGTTAGAGGTATGGGTTTAAGAATGGTGAATAATGAGGGTCAAAATATTGATTCAGGCTTTGATATCATAAATCTTAACAATAACAGTAATCGAGTAACACAGGGTAATAATAGTAACAGAATTTGTGTAAAACAAAAGCTGAATATGAAAAAGGTTCACAAGAAGATACATCTCAATGTATTTTACACTAACTGTCGAAGCGCCAGAAATAAAATTAACGAATTACGTTTGGTAGCATGTGCTGGGAACTTTGATGTCATTGCAATAACTGAAACATGGTATAATATAAAGAGTCGGGATATGATTGCTGAGTGTCATATTCAGGGGTTTAAGTTGTTCCATGTAGATAGATATAATGGGAAAGGGGGTGGAGTTGCATTATATGTACGAGAAAATATAAATTGCTGCATAAAAACAGGCATAAAAATAGATGGATCATTAACAGGCTGGCTGGACAAACACTGTAATGATAATGCAGTACCATTCATTTGCAACTGGGACCACTTCTATGGCCGAAATGACATGTATGCCAGGGATGGGGCTCACTTATCCAGGGCAGGTGTGGATTTTCTTGCTAGCTCAGTTGAGGGTGTTGTTAGGACTTTAAACTAGGATTAGTTAGAGGTATGGGTTTAGAAATGGAAAATACTGAATGTCGAAATATAGATCTAGGCTTTGAAATAAAAAATCTTAACAATAACAAGGACAGTAATAGGTATAGTGGAAAAACAGAATGGAGCAGGAAGGGTAAAGAGAAAGGAGGGTCTTTAAAAGTGTATTATACAAATAGTCGTAGTGCTAGGAATAAGATGGACAATTTGAGATTAGTTGCAAGTGCAGGTAACATTGATGTATTTGCCATAACTGAGACGTGGTTCAATACGAAAAATAGGGACATGCCTGCTGAATGTCATATACAGGGTTTTAAATTGTTCCAAGTAGACAGAAGTTTCGGGAAGGGGGGTGGAGTGGCACTGTATGTCCGAGATCGCTTGAACTGTTGCATAAAAAGGGAATAAAGTCTGAAATAACACATACAGAGTCTGTCTGGATAGAATTTTCAGAGGTGCATGAAAAATTGATTTTAGGTGTGATATACCGTCCCCAAACTTAGATGGGGACCAAGGGAGACTACTATGGGAGGAAATTGTTAAGGCCACAATGCACGATAACGTAGTTATTCTGGGTGACTTCAACTTTAGTCAAATTGATTGGAATTTTTGACTGGGAATTTAGAATCTAACGACTTCTTAGAAGTAGTTCAAGATTGTTTTTGAAGCAGTTTGTGACAGAACCTACAAGGGAAAATAACCTGCTTGACTTAGTTCTGGCAAACAAGGAAACCCTTGTTAATAATTTAGAAATTACAGAGGAACTCGGCGCAAGCGACCACAAATCAATTACCTTTGGCATTGAATGGAAGTTTCATAGTAGGAATAACTCAGTAACGGTCCCAGATTTTCGCTTAGCAGATTACAATGGACTTAGAGAACACTTATCATCTGTGGACTGGGGTAATGAAGAGAGCTATCAATATGACAGTTTTCTGAACACTATACATGCTGCCCAAAGAACATTTATCCCATATAAAGAAATTAGATCGAATAGAAATGACCCAAAATGGATGAATAATAGGCTCAAATATCTTTTAGGGCAGAAGAAAGGAATTTATAGGCGCATAAAAAGAGGTGAGGGTCATCTTATAAATCAGTATACTGACATTAAGAGGGACGTTAAAAGGGGATAAGAAAAGCTAAACGGGACTACGAAATTAAAGTTGCTAGGGATTCGAAAACTAACCCAAAAGTTTTTTCCAGGTGTATAGAACAAAAGTTAGAGATAAGATAGGTCCCTTAAAAATAATTATGGGTATCTTACTGACAAAGAGAATGAAATGTGCTCTATTTTTAATAATTATTTTCTCTCGGTTTTCACTCAGGAAGACACTAATAATATCCCAAGAATTAGGTATTTTAGTGGGCCTGAAGAAGATAAATTATGTAGTATTAAAGTCACTAGCGAAATGGTTATCAAACAGATAGACCGTTTGAAGCAAAATAAATCGCCAGGCCCTGATGAGCTTTTTTCAAGGGTTCTTAAGGAATGCAAAATGGAACTCTGTGAACCCTTAACTAACATTTTTAACCTATCTCTTCAAACAGGTGTAGTGTCTGATACGTGGAAGATGGCTAATGTAATTCCTATTTTTAAAGCAGGGGACAAGTCGTTACCATCAAATTACCGCCCAATAAGTCTAACATCAATTGTAGGCAAATTTTTAGAGTCGATTATAGCTGATAACATAAGAAGCCATCTCGATAGGCATAATTTGATTAATGATACTCAACATGGATTCACCAGGGGCCGTTCGTGCCTAACTAATTTATTAACTTTTTTCAGTAAGGGAACGGCAAAGAAGACTGCAGACAGAATACAGTCTAGGGGGCCAAAGACTGCAAACCTCACACAAGGAAAAGGATCTTGGGGTGAGCATAATACCGAGCACATCTGATAACTACTGCAGCATATGGGTGACTAGCAAACCTAAGAATAGCATTCCGACACCTCAGTAAGGAATCGTTCAGGATTCTGTGCACAGTGTATGTCAGCTCCACACTGGAGTATGCAGCACTAGTTTGGAACCCACACCTGGTCAAGCACATCAAGAAATTAAAGTGCAAAGGTTTACAATGAGACTAGTCCCTCCTCCAATGAGGAGAGATTAAGGGAAATCGACCTGACAACACTGGAGGACAGGAGCGAGAGGAGGAGGGAGGACATGATAATGACATAAAATACTGAGAGGAGTTGACAAGGTGGAATGAGACAGAATGTTCCAGAGATGGGGCACAGCAACCAGGGGTCACAATTGGAAGTTGAATATTCAGAGGAGTCACAGGGATGTTAGGAAGTATTTCTTCAGTCACAGAGTTGTCAGGAAGTGGAGTAGTCTGGAGAGTGATATAGTGGAGGCAGGATCCATACATAGTTTTAAGAAGAGGTATGATAAAGCTCATTGATCAGGGAGTAAACCTAGTAGCGACCAATGAAGAGGCAGGGCCAGGAGCTATGAATCGACCCCTGCAACCACAATTAGGCAAGTACACACACACATATATATTATTGTAACCACGAACGAGTGGTATTGATCAATAACAACACTACGCTAACCAAGGATCCAAACCCATGTTGTACTGGCCCGCCATTGTGAGTGAGAACCACATGACGCCTTAACCCACAGGACCACCTAATCCTACAAGAACCAAGCACACAGCACAGAGCTATGTGTTTTACCTTGGTCCGAGGACATACGGAGGTGTGGGCCAAGGTAAAACACATAGCTCTGTGCTGTGTACTTGGTTCTTGTAGGATTGGGTGGTCCTGTGGGTTAAGGCGTCATGTGGTTCTCGCTCACAATGGTGGGCCAGTACAACATGGGTTCGGATCCTTGGCTAGCGCAGTGTTGTTATTGACACATACTATATATGTTAGACCTAAAAAGCAAGGGTCTTTTCAGCCAAATAAGCAGAGTTAAAATTTGTTTATACCATAAATATGTGAAAATCAATTTGAACATTACAAAAAAAAAATATATAATTGATTTTAAGTAATGTTTAAATTTCAATTGATCTATATATTTAGTGGAATCTGGCAAAGTAAAAAAAAAAGATTTTAGGTTAGGTTAGGTTTTTAGTTAGCCCTTGCACAGTTGAGGAATGAGGCTGGAGAGAACTTACAGGAGGGATCATTATGGGTCTTTGTGCTGCAAATGGGGCACTTGGTGGCTAATACACAGTACTGAGCTGAAACTACCATTATTATTATATTCACAAAATGTGCTCAACCCATTTGTGTCACAAAGTGTAAAAAGGCTGAGAAGAGCTATTGGTTATGGGAAATAGTGCAACAGATAAACTTGTGAATCAACAAGGAAAACTAGAGTTGGCAAAATAAATCTGTTTCATTCAAAAAATCCTTGTGTGCTTGTACTGAAAGAAGAGTAGGCAGCAACACAAGAGCACCCAGGTAGTGAAAAACTAACTGAAAATGAATCTTACATGCTCATTAGTAAATGTGTAAATGGAACAATTGAGCAAAGTTGTTCAGTTGTCAATGAAACTTGACAAGTTACACAGAGAGGTCCTGGGCACCTCTCCTTGTGATAGCTATGTATGAGTCTAGTATGACCAATATGCAAACATACAAGATCTGTTTTTCAAACTCGACAGTGATGAAAAAAAGTTGACCAAGAACCCAAATGTAGTTTAATCAAGAACAACTTGTTGTCCGTTAAACTGGACCAATGATGTTGCCACTGATCCTGGATCCTCCTAAGAAACATCTACAAAATAAATGAAATAAGGTAGTGTACATCCCCACAAGAGATGTACGTATAGGTTCTGGGTTGCATAATGTACAGAAGAGTCAGAAAGTTCGTTACCATAGACACCTGAATGACCAGGGACCCAGCAAATGATGATGTCTATGTTTGCTGAAGAGATGACAACCAGTGTTGAATGTGAAGGATGATGAGATGTGAGGAGTGAAAGCTCTGTTTAGCTTGAAATCCACTTTGAGGAAGAGAAGTAATGTGGATGATGGCTGCAAGAACTGCATATAATTATGCCATGAAAATACTAGACAAATCTGTTAAGAACAGGGTATCAGCTCAGGAGGCATTCTTAATACTTAAAATGCATTAGAAAATGCAATATCATGGCCAACTAGTTATTTTAAGCAGCTGTACTTGGTTTAAATGCAACAACTTTATCCACAATTCAAGGCCAAAGAACAGACTACGATGGACCTGGACCAGTAAGAAGACTTGTTTAGAAAGATAAGGATATGTGTTGGACAAGTGAACAATACCATGCATACTGGGCTGAATATGAGCAGCATTATCATAAAGAACAGCAGGATGACAAAAGGGTATCATCAAGGCTCTTCCCAGCAGCAGGAAATTCACAGGCCTAGTTGACTGCACAAGACAATCACAAAAATGTATAGAAAAAATATGTAAACTACATCCTCCCACCCATAACGGAATCCAAAAAGATGTAGACTAAGTACAGTGGACCCCCGAGTTTCGTAAAAACTTCACTCCTGAAGTCTGCTCAAGTGCCATTACCGAACGAATTTACTCCCTTAAGGAAAAATTTCACGTAGGTTAGTCTATTTCAGACCCCCAAAAATACACTTCCACAAGAACTTACAAAATTATACTTACATAATTGCACGATTTCCGGGGTATTCGTTAACCGAGGGTCCACTGTACACCAACAGCCTTAGGAGCAATTGACCATCAAAGGTTCAGTAGCAGCCACAGGTTTAAAAGGTATGTTAGCCTCTTATGCTATTTTGAATGTAGCTAAATTCACGGGGAAAGGGGGCATCACTGAACTACGTACTATATTTTTTCCTTTATTCCTATACAAAAAAAAAGCATTGCCCACCAGTTAGCCACAGCTGTAGTGGCAGCTCATCCTCCTCTCATAGGCAGTAAATGGGTTTCCAAGCATAACCAATAAATTGGAATGGTATTCTGTTTTAGTCACAGCCACTCTAGTCTCAGAAACCTTAGTCAGTATGGCCCATTGCATCATCGAAGCTTTCAATCCTTCACCACGAAAAGTTCAATGCCTAAGAGTTCTTAAATATTGAAGACCACTGAAGGAATACCTGCAATATACAATACAGCCTCTTCTCTCTTATTGACGGAGTTCCATTCCTAAGACCATGTCGGTATATGAATTCGTCGTTAAGCAAGGAGCATACTATAATGGTAGTGGGTTTGTGTCAACTATCTTTGATATTGTTTTAATGTCACCTTTGCACCATTTATAAAATTTTTAGTAAATTTTTAAATGTTTATACAGTAGTGTACTGTATATTGTAATAAACAGTAAAGAGGAAATCAGCTCTAATATACATAATTTAGGTATGCACACTGGTCAGAGAGCCTGTCATAAGTCCGGGTTGTCGGTAAACGAGTATGTCGCTAACTGTGGAGAGACGACTGTATATACCTACTCCTGTGTGACACTGGCAACTTTAAAACAGTATTTAGATATAAAGGAGAGTAATTGCTGATAAAGCTGTTCACAGCAGATGTGGTATTGAATCCACACTAAAAAACAAAAACAAGCTAGTAATTAAAAAATGAGCTACAATATTGCTTCCAGAGCAAAACAAAAAAAATAAAGAAAATCTGAAAGCATTAGAAATGAAATTTTGGGAGAAAGAATAAGAAGAGATGACATAATAACTACAGTGGAACCCCGGTTTTCGTCCGGTCCGGTTATCACAATTCGGTTTTCGACCACTTTTTTTGGTGAAATTTTCCCCATTTTCGTACATCTGCTTGGAAATCGTCTGTACCAGACGTGTCCACCTGCCCGCAAGACACGGCCGCTCATACGTTTGTGACTCAGTCTGCCTTTGTTACTCGTTCAGTGAGCATTACTTTGGCCACCAAGGGGCCAAAGAAAGTTCTGAGTGCCAGCCCTTGGGTAAAGAAGATGAGAAACACGATAGAATTCAAGAAAAAACTCATAGAAAAATACGAAAGTGGAGTACATGTGACCGAGCTCGCCAGGATGTATGGGAAGTCCAAATCAACGATCAGTTCCATCCTGGAGAAGAAAAAAGAAATCAAGGAAGCTGATGTTGCGAAAGGGGTAAATGTGCTAATGAAACAGAGATCACAAACAATCGAAAATGTTGAGAAGTTGTTGGCGTGGATCAACCAAAAACATGTGTTGTGGAGGCGATAATTTGTGAAAAGGCAAGGCAATTGCATGCGGATCTCGTAAAGAAAATGCCTGGAACGAGTGCTGCTGTTAGTGAATTAAAGGCCAGCAAAGGTTGGTTCGGCAGATTCAAGAAGTGAAGTGGCATACACAGTGTGGTAAGGCATGGCGAGGCTGCAAGTTCGGACAAACGTGGGGCCGAAGAATTCATTGATGAATTCAAGGAGTATGTAGAGGCTGAAGGATTCCTCCCCCCAACATGTCTTCAGTTGTGACGAAATAGGCCTCTTTTGGAAGAAAATGCCAAAGAGGGCCTTCATCACGTAGGAGGAAAAGGCACTGCCAGGACACAAGCCTATGAAGGATAGGCTAACTCTTTTATTCTGTGGTAACGCTAGTGAGGATTTCAAAGTGAAGCCTTTACTAGTGTATCACTCTGAAAATCCCAGAGTGTTCAAGAAAAACAATGTCATGAAGAGTAAATTGTGTGATGTGGAAGGCTAACAATAAGGCATGGGTCACGAGGCAAATTTTCAATGAGTGGGTCAATAAAGTGTTTGGCCCGAGTGTGAAGAAATACATACCTCCTGGAAAATAAATTGCCACTCAAGTGCCTACTGGTAATGGACAATGCTCCTGCTCATCCTCCAGACTTGGAAGACCAATTGTTGGGGGAGTTTAGTTTCATCACAGTGAAGTTCTTGCCCCCTAATACCACTCCTCTCATCCAGCCCATGGACCAACAGGTCATTTCAAACTTCAAAAAACTACACCAAAGCAATGTTTCAAAGGTGCTTTGAAGTGACCTCAGACACTGAATTGACCCTAAGAGAGTTCTGGAGAAATCACTTCAATATCCTCAACTGCATAAACCTTATAGATAAGGCTTGGCAGGGAGTGGCTTCCAGGACGATTAACTCTTCTTGGAGAAAATTGTGGCCAGAATGTGTCCTCCAGAAGGATTTTGAAGGGTTTGAGGCTGACCCTGATGACCCTATGCCTGTTGTGGAATCTATTGTGTCTTTGGGGAAGTCCATGGGGTTGGAGGTGAGTGGCCAGGATGTGGAAGAGTTGGTGGACGACCACAGGGAAGAGCTGCAAGACCTTCATCTGGAACAGCAACAGACCTTAGCTGAGGAAATTGCTTCAGAGGAGGAGGAAGAGAGAGGGGAGAATGTGCCTTCTTCAGCGATTAAGGACATTTGTGCAAAGTGGAGTGAGATGCAAAATTTTGTGTAGAAATATCACCCTAACAAAGCTGTTGCAAGCCGTGTCAGCAACATGTTCAATGACAATGCCGTGTCCTATTTTAGGCAAATCTTAAAGAGACGCCAGAAACAGTCCTCTCTGGACAGATTTTTTGTGCGACAGGGGTCCAGTGACTCTCAAGCTGGTCCTAGTGCCAGTAAAAGACAAAGAAAAGAAATAACCCCAGATAGGGCTTTGATACCTGAAGTCCTTATGGAGGGGGATTCCCCTTCCAAACAATAACCTCTCCTCCCTCTCCCCTCCTCGCCGTCTTCCATATGCCAACAAGAGTCTTCAATAAAGGTAAAAGTGATGTTAAATGTTCATTTATCCATTTCATTAGTGCTTTATATTTATTTCTCATTGTTTTCTGTATGCAAAACTATAGTTATTCTCTCTCCCTCTCCAGGTACAAAATTTATTTTTGTTAATATTTTTTTGGTGTCTGGAATGGATTAATTGGATTTACATTATTTCTTATGGGAAATATTACTTCAGTTTTCGTACAAATCGGTTTTTGGCCGACTTTCTGGAATGGATTAAAGATGAAAACTGGGGTTCCACTGTATATTCAAAACAATAAAAATAGAATTGACAAGATTTCTTAACCACATGACTGGCAGAAAAAGATGCCATAACTATAAACTAAGTAAGAAGAGGTACATAAAGGATGCTAAAAGGTTTTTCTTTGCAAACAGTGGTAGACAAATGGAAAGGCTTACAAGAGGTAGCAAGTGCTACAACCACTAGAAATTTAAAAAACTTTATGACAGTCCAAATACTGTAGATGAGACACCAAATGCTTATCTCTGCTCTTGTAGCTACAAAGAAAAAATCCTTATTTGCTTTCAGTGAGAAACAGGAATGTTAAAAGAATGGAGAGAGCTCCTAGTAGGAAAAGAAAAAGGAAAAATACAGTGGAACCTTGATTTTCAAATTTAATTCGTTCAGATATCAATCTGGCAACCAAAATTGACAACAACCAAAGCAATTTTTCCCATAACGAATAATGTAAATAGAATTAATCTGTTCCAGACCCCAAATGACAATACAGCCTCTCCTCACTTAGTGATGTACTTGTTTACCGACGACTCGGGCTTACGCCAGGCTCTGACCAGTATGTATATCTAAATAATGTGTATTAGAGGTGATTTCCTCTATTCTGTTTATTATAATATTGTAGAGTGGTACCTCGACTTACGAGCAGCTCCCAACTCGAACAATTATGTAAGTGTATTTTTGGGGGTCTGAAATGGATTAATCTAATTTTCATTATTTCTTATGGGAAAAAATTTCTTCAGTATTGGCACTTGAATAGCCGACTGGAACAAATTTTGCTAGTAAGTAGAGGTACCACTGTATACAGTACACAACTGTATAAACATTTAAAATATAATAAACTTGTTATAAATGGCGCAAGGGTGACATTAACCCTTTGACTGTTTCAGTCGTATATATACGTCTTACGAGCCACTGGTTCGGACGTATATATACTCAAAAATTCTAGCGGCTTCAAATCAAGCGGGAGAAAACTGGTAGGCCCACATGTGAGAGAATGGATCTGTGTGGTCAGTGTGTGCTGTATAAAAAAATCCTGCAGCACGCAGTGCATAATGAGAAAAAAAAACTGTGTTTTTGGATTAAAATGCCGACTTTGAAGTGTATTTTTGTATAGTATTTATAGTTGTATTCTCTTTTTCGTGGTCTCATTTGATAGAATGGAAAACATATTACAGAAATAGAGATGATTTTGATTAGTTTCATGATGAAAACGACCTTGAAATTGAGCTCAAATTAGCGGAAATGTTCGATTTTTGCCAATGTTCAAGAGTAAACAAATCACGCCACGCGTCCAATACACGTCAACTGGTGAGTCTAATATTATTTCAAAAGTGCACTGATATTATTTATACCATTTTTACAATAATGCAGTAAATTAGACACATATGCAACACTAGGGTATCTTTATTGAGGAAACGTTTCGCCACACAGTGGCTTCATCAGTCCATACAAAGGAGAAAAGTGAAGAACAGGAAGAGTTTGAGGTAATCAGTCCTTCGGCCTTGAGTCGATGTAGTCAGTCCATCAATCTTGATAAGAATACAGCATGTGCTAGGAGGTAGCTTGTATACCGTAAGCAGGAGAGGTGCAGAAGTCGTAGGTGGTGTCACATTTGTCCAGTGTGGAAGTAGGTCATGCCCAAGGGTTGGGCAAGTGAAGAATTCCCTGTATTAAGATCCCAAGATGTTGCTGTGTCAGACAGGATGTAGATAAATGGTTCAGAGAACCGACAAGTTGATAAATTAGACACATATGCAACACTTGGGTATCTTTATTGAGGAAACGTTTTGCCACACAGTGGCTTTATCAGTCCATACAAAGGAGAAAGGTGAAGAACAGGAGTTTGTGGTAATCAGTCCTTCGGCCTTGAGTCGATGTAGTCAGTCCATCAATCTTGATAAGAATACAGCATATGTATGTGTCTAATTTATCAACTTGTTGGTTCTCTGAACCATTTATGTACATGCTGTCTGACACAGCAACATCTTGGGATCTTAATACAGGGAATTCTTCACTTGCCCAACCCTTGGGCACGACCTACTTCCACATTGGACAAATGTGACACCACCTACGACTTCTGCACCTCTCCTGCCTACGGTATACAAGCTACCTCCTAGCACATATGCTGTATTCTTATCAAGATTGATGGACTGACTACATTGACTCAAGGCCGAAGGACTGATTACCTAAAACTCCTCCTGTTCTTCACCTTTCTCCTTTGTATGGACTGATGAAGCCACTGTGTGGCGAAATGTTTCCTCAATAAAGATCCCCAAGTGTTACATATGTGTCTAATTTATCAACTTGTCGGTTCTCTGAATCATATATCTACAATAATACAGTAGTCTGCATAACAGTAAATCTTCTATTTTTTGTGTGAATAAAAAATAAAAATAGAAAGCAAGAGTAATATAAGAGGGGCCTAAAGATGTGACTAATGAACAGAGAAAATCTTATTTTAGTGCCAAGAATGCCTGCATTGTTTATTCTGGACCCTATTTTGAAATTGACATCTTTTTTATTTTGCATGAAATTGGCCAAATTGCCAATTTCTGACCACTTTATTGGGTAGTTGAAATCGGTAAATTGGCGGTTTTTTGTACTCAATCGATAGTACAAATGGAGTTCTAAAGAAATAGCTATGAGTTTGGTCGACTGGAACAATGGAATTGGCCCAAAATAGGGCTCAAAGTTGGCGAAATCGCGATGCGTATACTATATCATCAAGATCACTAACTTCGCAAGAGTGTAATTCCGTAAGTTTTCCATCAAATTTTGTACTTTTGGTGTCATTACCATCGGGAAAAGATTCTCTATCATTTCGTAAGAAAAAATAATTTTTTTTTTCAAACATTTTGTGACACCAGGAGACACTTCAGGATTTGAGGTTGCGACAGTCAAAGGGTTAAAGCAAAATCAAAGATGGTTGACATAAACCCACTACCAATATGGTATGCTTCTTGTTTAGTGATGAATTCGTTTACCGACGTGGTATTAGGAACGGAACTCTGTCATTAAGCGAGGAGAGGCTGTATAATATACAGTGGTACCCCGAGTTTTGTACAGCTCCCAACTCGAACAATTATGTAAGTGTATTATTGTAAGTGCTTTTGAAAGTGTATTTTTGGGGGTCTGAAACGGACTAATCTAATTTACAATATTCCTTATGGGAACAAATTCGTTCGGTAACGGACTCGAACAGCATTCTGGAATGAATTGTGACCAAAACTAGGGGTACCACTGTATTAACCCTTTGACTGTTTCGGTCGTATATATACGTCTTACGAGCCACTGTTTTGGACGTATTAATACACATAAATTCTAGCAGCCTCAAATCAAGTGGGAGAAAGCTGGTAGGCCCACATGTGAGAGAATGGATCTGTGTGGTCAGTGTGCACAGTATAAAAAAAATCGGGGAGCCAGTGGTGCATTGTGGGAACACCATTTCAGTAGTCCTTGTTCAGCATGCCTATGGTAAGAAATATCTGACTCCGGGCGAATCTGGGACTCTTCTCTTCCCAAGTGATAGCTCTAACACAGATGGAAGTGTCAGTGAAGATGAATTTCATGGTTTTGAGGAGTTTGTGACCGAAAGCAATGCCCAGGATACTAGAAGGAAGAAAGAAAAAAGAATGAAAGAAAATAAATAAGTAGGTAAGTAAGTAGGTAGGAAGGACTGTGGGGAAGAAGAGCATGGGACCCCATGGGTGTTGACAAGGCAGTGAGGGTGGTGAGTGATGGTATATGTCATTTTGACAGCAGCTGCACCCTGAATCAGCATATTTACAAGTCCACACACTCACAACAACCAGCTTCCAGAAGCTAAATATCAGTTCTATGAAGTGTCTAGTGACTATATATGCGTATATATAGAAACCAGAAGGAAGAAAGGAAGGAAGGAGGAAATGAAAGGAAGGACGAAATGAAAAGAAGGAAGGTAGGTAGGTAGGAATGTAGGAAGGAAGGAATGTAGGAAGGAAGGTAGGAAGGAAGGTAGGAAGGAAGGTAGGAAGGCAGGAAGGAAGGCAGGAAGGAAGGTAGGAAGGAAGGAATGACGACCCAGAAACAACAACCAGCTTCCAGAAGCTAATAGCAATTCTATGAAGTGTCCAGTGACGGAAGGAAGAAAGGAAGGACGAGATGAAAGGAAGGAAGGAATGTAGGAAGGAAGGTAAGAAGGAATGTAGGAAGGAAGGAAGGAAGGAAGGACGGAATGATGACCCAGACACAACAACCAGCTTCCAGAAGCTTATAGCTGTTCTAGGCACGTGTCCAGTGACTATGTGTGTATATATAGAAACCAGAAGGAAGAAAGGAAGGACAAGATGAAAGGTAGGAAGGAAGTTAGGAAGGTAGGTAGGTAGGTAGGTAGGTAGGTAGGTAGGTAGGTAGGTAGGTAGGTAGGTAGGTAGGTAGGTAGGAAGGAAGGAAGGAAGGATGGAAGGAAGGAAGGAAGGAAGGAAGGAAAGAAGGAAGGAAGGAAGGTAGGTAGGTAGGTAGGTAGGTAGGTAGGTAGGTAGGTAGGTAGGTAGGTAGGTAGGTAGGAAGGAAGGAAGGAAGGAAGGAAGGAAGGCAGGAAGGAAGGTAAGAAGGAATGTAGGAAGGAAGGAAAGAATGACGACCCAGACGACCATCAACCTAGGATAACTACCTAACACAACTGCCTGCTACTACTTTGAGGAAAACTGCTCACAAGAAGTGTTTTGTCTGTGCATATACATAAAAACGCCCACAAAAATGCAGAGACACTCGTTTTATGTGTGAGGAATGTAAAACACCACTGTGCATAGAACCATGTTTCAAAGAGTTCCACAAGCTGCAGAACTTCTATGAACATGTCCAGTGACTGTACATTTGTATATATATTATAGAACAATAGTAATAAAGAATTTTTTGTATTGTTGGTTTGTGTAAACAAGTTTTGTAAACAATATAATGATAATAATGTTTGTGCGGTTATTGTGTTGCATACAACGAGTGTATATATGTACATTGCACCTTACTTTGGTCTTACAGGCCACATAAGTTACGTAAAAAATAAAATAGTGAAAAAAAACAAGAAATCTACGAATGGAAGTAAACAAAAGTTTACTGAGTGAGCGGCATTTGCCGCTGTTGCCATATGCGGCTCATTTTCTGCCAACTTTATGCCTCCATATCTCGGTAAGTACTGATCGCAAAAAATTTTTTAGGATAAAAACAATCAGAAAAATAATCTTAACATTTTGAGAAGAAAAAATAATTTTTTTTTTCGAATATTTTGCAACAACAGGTGAGCACTCAGGATTAGGGGTTGCGACAGTCAAAGGGTTAATATAGCCTCTCCTCACTTAACGATGGAGTTCTGTTCCTGAGAACATGTGGTCTGGTGGCTTGAGCTCTCGCTTCACACACGGAGGGCCCGGGTTCGATTCCCGGCGGGTGGAAACATTTCGACGTGTTTCCTTACACCTGTTGTCATGTTCACCTAGCAGCAAATAAGTACCTGTGTTGTTAGTCGACTGGTGTGGGTTGCATCCTGGGGGACAAGATTAAGGACCCCAATGGAAATAAGACAGACAGTCCTCGATGACGCACTGACTTTCTTGGGTTATCCTGGGTGGCTAACCCTCCGGGGTTAAAAATCCAAAGAAATCTTATCTTATTTCATTGCAGGTTACATGGGTATCGGAAGTTACAATGTAAATTGAGTGCAAGGAGAGCCACTGACATGCCATGGCATTAGGGGCAGCTTATTCTAGTCCTTAAAAACTATGTACTTAATATTAGAGAAATTTATTGAGTTTATTCTAGTTAAAAATTATTTTCAAAATTACAATATGATGAAATTTTACTGTTTAAATTATTATATAATGATATTAGATCTTAGATTGTTACAGGTGTTAAGATTCTTGAATGATAATATGGAATTGAGATTATCTTAAGGAAAATAACATTGAGCATTTTTGACATTAACTTATAATATGAGTAGGGGGTAACATAATAGTAACATATTATTAAAAATTGAGATTATCGTATAGGAAAGTAACAATGAGCATTTTTCAAAGTAGTTTATAGCATGATCATATTAATAAAAATTGAGATTATCGTATAGGAAAGTAACAATGAGCATTTTTCAAAGTAGTTTATAGCATGATCATTTAGGTTTGGGTGAGTAGGTGGTTTTTGAGTTGAGTCTTAAATTGATTTTCAGACAAGATTATCTTAATATTTACTGGTAATGAATTCCAGATTCTGGGGCCCTTTATGTGCATAGAATTTTTACATAGGTTGATATGAACACGGGGTATATCAAAAAGTGATCTGTGTCGTGTGTTGTGGTCATGGGTCCTATTAAAGTTGGTGAGGAGAGTTTTGAGCAGAGGGTTTATATTAGAGTGTAAAGTTTTATATATGTAGTAGGCACAAGAGTAAGTATGAATGTTCTTTACGGTGAGTAGTTTGAGACTTTTGAATATTGGTGGAGTATGCTGTCTAGAGTGGGAATTTGTTATCATTCTGACTGCGGCCTTTTGTTGTGTTATGAGTGGTCTAAGGTGATTTAACGTTGTTGATCTTAATCAAAATCTTGTAATGGTAGTTAGTGAGTTTGTGTCAGCTATCTTTGATATTGTTTTAATGTCACCTTTGCACCATTTATAACATTTCTGGTATACATTGGTACCCCAAGATTTGTACTTTATTCGTTCCAGAAGGCTGTTCGAGTGCCGTTACCGAACGAATTTGTTCCCATAAGGAATAATGTAAATTAAATTAGTCCATTTCAGACCCCTAAAAATACACTTACAATAATACACTTACATAATTGTTCGAGTTGGGAGCAGTATGAAACTCGGGGTACCACTGTATTTTTAAATGTTGATTCAGTAGTGTACTGTAAAGTGAACCCTTGGTTAGCGGCCGTTCCTGTTAGCGGCCAACTCGGTTAGCGGCCGGTTTTACATTATTATTATAATCAAAATAAGCGCTAAACCACAAAGGTTATACAGCAGCCGGTTTTACAGCTCCCGGTTAGCGGCCGTTATTTCGGTTAGCGGCCGTATGTGACGCGTCAACCCGCCGGCTGGGGCCGCTTGCGCTTCAGTTTGGCTGTGTCTCGGTGCGTAAGGAAGCTTCTGCTCATTCATCCAGACATTTTGCTTGTTTTCCATTGTTTTTTGCCAGTGCAACTTCAAAATAAGTAACCATGGCTCCCAAGAAAATTCCTAGTTAAGTTCCTGTGGCAAAGAGAGTGAGAAACATGATGGAATTTAAGAAAGAAGTGATTGAGAAATATGAGTGGTATGCGGGTGCTGGAACTTGCCAGGTTGTTTGGGAAAAACGAATCAACAATTACAACCATCCTGTCAAAGAGAGAACAAATCAAGGAGGCTGATGTTGCCAAAGGAGTAAATGTGCTTACGAAACAAAGGTCACCAATAATGAAATAAATGGAAAAGTTATTGTTATTGTGGATTAAAGAAAAACAAATAGTGGGAGACAGTGTAGTGGAGTCTTATATTTGTGAGAAGGCAAGGCATTTGCATGAAGATCTTGTGAAGAAAACTCCTGGAACAAGTGCTGCTGGTAGTGAATTTAGGGCCAGCAAAGGCTGGTTTGAGAGATTTAAGAAGTGTAGTGGCATACACAGTGTTGTAAGGCATGGTGAGGCTGCAAGTTCAGACAAACATTCTGCTGAAAAGTTTGTGCAGGAATTTCAGGACTTGTTACCTGAAGTCCTTTTGTAGGGGGATTCCCCTTCCAAAAACTAACTCCTCCCTAACTTCCAGCAGCCAACATTAGTCTTCAATAAAGGTATGTAATACTGATTTAATTGTTAAAATTTTTTTTTTTTTGTGAATATTTTTGTCTGGAACGGATTAATTGTATTTACATTAATTCTTATGGGGAATATTAATTCAGTTAAAGGCAATTTCGGTTAAAGGCCTAGCTCCTGTAACGGATTACGGCCGCTAACCGAGGGTCCACTGTATATTGAAATAAACAGAATAGAGGAAATCAGCTCTAATATACATTACAGTGGACCCCAGAGTTACGAGCACCTCGAAAATCATACAATTATGCAAGTACAGTGGTCCCTTGGTTTTCGTGCATCTCCAAACTCAAACATTTATGTAAGTGTATTTTTGTAAGTGCTGTTGCAAGTGTATTTTTGGGGGTCTGAAATAGACTAACCTACGTGACATTATTTCTTAAGGAAGTAAATTCGTTCGGTAATGGCACTTGAGCAGCATTCTGGAATGAATTATGCTCGTTACTCGGGGGTCCACTGTATTTAAGTATGAATACTGGTCAGAGAGCCCGCCGTAAGTCTGAGGCATCAGTAAACGAGTACATCACTAAGTGAGGAGAGGCTGTAATGTACTAACTACTACATAAAACAATATATAAAATTATACAGCACAGGGAAATTATAAAAATGAAAATTTAACTGAAATACTGTACAGTAAATGAAAATTTAACTGCCCCTTACCTGTCAAGAGGAAAGCTAATGTTGTTTTACTTCTTTGTCTCTCTTCAACACTAACACCTTGTTCTGGCTCAATGGTTCTTTGTCTCACTAAAAACTTGTCACGTGAGGTTTGTTTCAGGCTCCGTTTTAACACTTTTCTAAACTGAGACATTACAAAGTCATTGTACATATTAGAGAGACAAATGGCCACTGGTTTGTCTGGATGGTATTTTTCAGCAAACTCCTGCACTTCATAGCCACTAGGCTATGGTGCCCCGTGGCCTGGTGGCTAAAGCTCTCGCTTCACATGGCCAGGGTCTGGTTTCGATTCCCGGCAGGGGTAGAAACATTGAGCATGTATCCTTACACCGGTTGTCTATGTTCCCCATCAGTAAAATGGGTACCTAGGTGTTAGTTGACTGGTGTGGGTCACATCCTGGGACAAAAATGACCTATATGCTGAGCAGGTCGTAAGTCAGATGGTACTAGTAATTTGCCTGAAATGCTCTGACTGCATAACAAGCGGCTTTCTATTTACATAGTAGTATGTCATTGATGTCAGCTAGGCCTGTATACCTTGTACATGTACTTGTAGAAATAAAGATATTATTATATATTATTATTATTATTATCATTCATGCCATTTAACACACATTTCCTTGACAAGTGCAATAGGCACATCATCCCTTCCCTCCTCTTCCTCTGATGACAGCTCCTTCACTGCAATCTGTTGGTGCTCCTTCTGAAGGTCTAGAAGTTCTTCTATGGTGAGTTCAGTTCTATGCTCCTCCACATCATCTTCAGTCACCTCTAGCCCCAAGGTCTTCCCCAGTCACACAATATCCTCTACTGGCTCAGGCTCATCTTCAAAGCCTTCAAAATCCCATGCTGCCACAATTTCTTCCATGCTGACTGCATGGTCCTGGAAGCACATTCCCAGGCTTTGTATAAGCCTCAGCAGTGGATTGAAATGGTCCTTCCAGAACTCCCTGAGGGTTAAATTTGTTTCCAATGTGACTTCAAAGCACCTTTCAAAAAGTGCTTTAGTGTAGAGTTTCTTGAACTTAGAAATGGCTTGCTGGTCCATGGGCTGGATGAGAGGAGTGGTGTTAGGAGGCAAGAACTTCACAATTATAAAACATAACTCCTCCAGCAACTCGTTTTCCAAGCAATTGTTTTAATGAAGTACTTTTTGACAGTGGAAAAAAAGACAGCTTTGTCCCGTTCTGTACACACAAAAACTTGTACCAAGAGAATGTACGAAGACCAGGAAATTTTTTTCTCAAACACCTCATTCGAAAACTGACTTATTTGACAAGTAATGCAGTCGACAACCGAGGTTCGACTAAAACAATACCTACTGAAAGGACAGTGTAAATGTGGAGATAAATGAAACATGCTACTGAGGCAGTATGCCATCTGTCACTAAGCTCAATTTCCCTACTACCTTTACCCCTTTTGTGAGTTGACATATATGGACAAGTCTCCATGTACCTGCTACCTCTTTTTACCTAGCACCATTTACCTGGGTGTCAGGCAGCCATTGTTGGTGGCATGCTGGGGAATGAAAATATACCTTAGACAGATTTGGGTGATGAAATGAACTGAGGTAGGATAACAGATCTTAGCCTGTAAATTCAATGGCATAACAAGAAGTATAATTAGTAAATACAGAAAGATAAATACACTACAAATGCTAAACCTAGCCACAGCAATTAAGAAGTTACTCAGTATTACAGTGGACCCCTGAGTTACGAGCACCTCGGAAATCGTACAATTATGTGGATCCCCGGTTTTCGTAGTAATCGGAGTTCGTAAAAAATTTTTGTAAAAAGATTGGTTCAGTAATCATAGATCTGCTCGGAATTAGTAATTCGTCCCGGATGCGTATGCGTGGCCCGCACGGCCCAACACTCCATCCAGAGTCAGTGTGCCATTGTTTACCAGCGAGTGATGGTCACCCACACATTCATACCATACATTTTGTCATTTTGTTTTTAGTGCTTGCAACTGCTAAATAAGCCACCGTGGGCCCAAAGGAAGCTCCTAGTGCAATCCCTGTGGTAAAGAGTGTAGCAGGCATGCAGGGAGCGTAGCAAGCATGCAGGGAGCGTAGCAGGCATGCAGGGAGTGTAGCAGGCATGCAGAGAGTGTAGCAGGCATGCAGGGAGTGTAGCAGGCATGCAGGGAGCATAGCAGGCATGCAGGGAGTGTAGCAGGCATGCAGGGAGTGTAGAAGGCATGCAGGGAGTGTAGCAGGCATGCAGGGAGTGTATCAGGCATCTAGAGAGTGTAGCAGGCATGCAGGGAGCATAGCAGGCATGCAGGGAGTGTAGCAGGCATGCAGGGAGTGTAGCAGGCATGCAGGGAGTGTAGCAGGCATGCAGGGAGTGTAGCAGGCATGCAGGGAGTGTAGCAGGAATGCAGGGAGTGTAGCAGGCATGCAGGGAGTGTAGCAGGCATGCAGGGAGTGTAGCAGGCATGCAGGGAGTGTAGCAGGCATGCAGGGAGTGTAGCAGGCATGCCAGGAGTGTAGCAGGAAACAAGGACTTGTTACCTGATGTCTTTATGGAAGGGGATTCCCCTTGCAAACAATGAAAAAACTTCATCCTCTCCCCTCCTCCCATCTTCCACACATCAACAACTCTTCAATAAAGGTAAGTGTCAAGTTATTACTGTTTTATACTTTATGTCTCATTGTTTTCTGTGTAATTTAATCTAGAAACAAAATTTATTTTAATACTTTTGGGTGTCTGGAACAGATTAATTGAATTTCCATTATTTCTTATGGGGAAAATAGATTTGGAGTTAGGAATATTCGGTTTTAGTAGCGCCCTCTGGAACGGATTAATTACGAAAACCGGGGGTCCACTGTAGATTAATTTTGTTCCTCACAATGCAACCCACACCAGTTGGCTAGCACCCAAGTACCTAATTACCACTAGGTGAAGAGGGACAGCACTTGTCTTAAAGAAACATGCCCTAATGTTTCCACCTGTACCGGGGATCGAACCACGGAACTCAATGTGTGAGATGAATGCATTAGCAACCGAGCTACAGGACACCTTAAGGCATCAGATACAAAGGCAGTTCTAAAATGTTTATAAAATATACAGAATACATAACAAAAACATTGTACAAGCAGTCAAAATCATAGAATCTATAAATGTCTTACTTAATAATTATGTACAGTATAATGTATTTGAAACAGGTGAAATAAACACAATAACTAACTTATAATTATTACTATTACTTGAGTTACAATATTTGTACAGAAAACTATATAATAAATTAATAATCTATCTTTAGACATGGCTATAAAAATGCACTCGTCCAGGAGACACATGTTCATGAAATACTTGTCCATGAAACACATGTCCTAGGAACATACATCCATGAAATACATGTCCTAGGAACATATGTCCATAAAATGCATGTCCATGACACATTTGCCCATAAAACACTTGTCAATGAATGCATGTCCATGAAACCCATGTCAAAGAAACGAATGTCCATGAACCACACATCCCTGACACCCTCGTCCATGAAGCACATATCCGGGAATGATGAGCACAGAGTATCAGAAGCCTGAGCAGTTTAGCTTCTAAGTTTTGCTTATTATAAGAGAGTTTACTAATTAGGGTTGATACCACTCTTGTCTACCTCTCCTGCTGACAGGTGGGATGTTGAAATACCATGGCAGCTGGATGCAGCTCTCTTGATATCATACAAATTAGTGAGGATAATAAAAACAAAACCATTATTATGTTTCAACAGCACTTGAGTCCGTTACAAATTTATATAAAAATGTTTAATCACTTTTCACTCACAAGGAGGAAAGAGAAGGATTGCTTAGTATTGTTCTTACCCAGATATTAACAACAGTCATGAATACTGGTACATAAATCACCTGCCCCCTCCCCATAATATATCCACTTACTAAGAATTTTAATGGTGAGGTGAAATGTTTAAAAAAAAAACTTGCTTATTTATGCTTCCCTTACATTTTAAACATGCAGAAACAAACATGCATACAGAATTTTTTTTAAGTAAAGTAATGTTTTGCAGAATTATATTTTGGCTTTTGGAGACTTTGCTAATGTTTAAAACTGCCTGAATGAAAGATAATGAAGTTTTCATTCAACAGATGAACATGAAATGTTTACGGTACTAAATATTAGTAGCTGATGTCCCTCTCTTAGTTAGGTTTTGCTCCTTGTGATTTATTTAGAGAATAATATTAAAGCTGATTCTAAAATCTTAATTTTTTTTCCCTGTAATTAAAATAGTCAAATTCCATTAACCCGAACTCCTTGGGGTTTAAGGTGGTGTTTCAAATTACTGGCTTAAACACAGCATTACTCTAGACAACCCCACCAAGCAGAAATGATTTTCAATAGATTTTTTCAGCTAATTTTCACAAACTGCATTCAGTTTGTATCTTCATATGCATTATCATTTTGTATCTGTTTATGTAATTTATATATGTTGGTTCACAACTGCATGGTAATAATTAGTTAAGAAGAGTAGATATAAAATATATGAATGTTTGTGGGGGTGTTTGTGTGCAGTGTGGCCAGCAGGTTAGATGACAACTATATTTAGTATCCCACCCTCTCCAATCTGGACAGTGTTGGCTATACTGAAGCTGAATATATATTTACCTTATATTTCATGGGAGTGTGTAATTACAGCTTAATGATACAGTTTAATGGTGAATCCTGGAAGAATATCAGAGGAGTCTACTAACCCATTCTGAGCAGATCCTAACAATCACTCGCTCCCACTCGTACCAGTTTAGCTTATTTTTAAAGTTACCCAAAGTACTTGCTCAATGATGCTACTTGGCAGCTTGTTCCATGGCATTTTTCTTGCATTCACACTCTTTATTATATGTATTTCTTATGAGTCACGAGCAAACATGATCCAAGGCGGACCGAAATGTCGTCATAAGTTTCTTTCTCCTATGTGTGAGTTATTGGTCTTTTGTTCCAGTCACGGTATTGTGCCTTTTTTTTCTTTCCCTACTAGTAAACATAGTTATTGTAAAATAATAACTATGATACACATTTTGCTCTGCAGTGTAAGGTATGATGTAGTGCTACAATGAAACCTAGGTTAACCTATCAACAGACACAGTAATTTCCTCTTCCAACTGTTTATATAAAGGTCGCTTATTTAATTTGAATATGAAATGAGATAAAAAATATGTGGAAATTGCTAATTCATTATGAAATTCAACCTTAATGAATATGAGGACGAGATTTTTAGTAATGTATCCAATGCAATTATCAGTAAGCATTGTTTGCCATCAACTAACCTTGGACATGGTATTTCCTGTTTTGATATAGGCCATTTATTTGATTTAAATTTGGTATGGGACAGAAGAATTAATGGAAATTGGTAAGTCGTATAAAATTCATCCTTAAAGCACTCAACAAGCTTGTACACAGCTTAAATACTGTTTAATAATATACAAAAATTTATAGGGTTATTACTAATCACTGTATAGTTTTCCTAAATAAAACGTGATGCATCAGACTTGTCATACAGGAAAAAAGTAATTTTCACTTTATATTGGCCCACCTAAAAGAAAAAATTATGGCTCATCCATTTTCAAGTGTTCGGTGTGGGATATCAAATTTCTGGCTTAACAGGTTTCGGGTTAATGGGATCTGACTGAACTGTATAATATAATTCAAAGTATGATTGAAGTTCAGAGGTTAATGTCAATAAAAATTAACTTGATCAAAGGTATATAATATGGACAAGATGGTGAATAAGACACAGCAATCAAATAAAATCCCTTATCAGTTAAAATGCCCCAATCTACACTTACATGATCACTACTGTTGCTCCTCCATCACACATCAACCTGACCACTACTACAACTATTACTACTACTATCTCTCTTGTTTCCCTATGCAAGTCTCCTTTCTCATGTCTTTGTATCTGATTGATAAAGCCCCTGATTGGCAAAATGTTGCACATGTGTTGCACATGTGCAACACATGTGTTGCACATGTGTCTTATTCACCAAAAATTAACATATACAATACACTTTCAAATTAAAACTACTATATTTAAACAAACATCTCCATATGGCTTAATGAGCACTTAAAAACAAAGTACAGGCGACCTCCAAATTACAACCGTTCGACTTACTCTCCCCTGCATTTATTAACATTTTCCCCCTGGAGAAACAGTCCGTAAAAAAATTAAATTTTAAGAGTATGACCCAGGTTTCCATGACTGGAACCCCCCAATTATAAAAGTGCATCTATGGAAAATAGCAGTTTGATTTACAATGATGCGACTGGTGGTAGCTCTCCCAGAACCAATTAGGTCGTCAGTGCAGGGGTCGCCTGTATTATGTATGACTTGTCTCATGCTGTGGCATTAGAACCTGTTGCTCTGCTAAACTCACATGTGATAAATTGCACAGTACAAATATTCTGATCAACATATTTGTTCTTGCTGTAGGAAATATGGCATCTGATCACATCATTGGACTGATAGTGCAACTACAATGTAATTAATTCATGCAAACCATTTTTCTTTGTTCTTTTATTTGTGACCAATAATAGGAATGAAGCATACAGTAATCTACTTATAATACTCATTATACTGGTTTATGGAACAAACCAAAATCATACTCGGTGGGTATACGAGGAGCATTCTCAGACTGGCCATGTTCATGTGATGCAAGACTTGTTTAACTGTATGAGCCATCACTAAGTCACCAAACACTTTAACCACTCAAATCATGTTTCTTTTATCACTGCTTGGGACAACAATAATTCTGGCTGAAGATTGTGACAACTACAATTTTACAATGCTGGTCTGAAGTGACTGAGCTCAGATGCATAAAAAATATACAATAAACAAAATATCCATGACACACTTACATAAAACACTGCGGAATGAAAGAGCTTTTGTACATCTGTTAGATAGACTACAAAGTATCATTTTTACCTCCTAAGCAAAATTTTTTTGTAGGAATTTATGACAATATATTATGGAGGCTAACAAAATACACAAGATACAACACAAAACAGATCACAGCTTGGAAAAATGGCCTATACCTTTCATGTTTCAATTATAATATCAGGTTTCTTTATTTTATTACCAAGTCATCTCATAAATAATTAAAAAAATTCATGGAATGATCTGAAAAGATTTCCAAACTTATTATATACACTGTCATCTAAAAATAAAATACAAATAAAAATGAAGTCATGAAAAAAAAAAAAAATCTTGTCTTTGATAGTGTTAACAGACACCCTTGAGTATTGCATATGTAAGCACAAGTATTAAATAATAAATATCAACAGAAGTGCAAACAACTCTATCAATAACTATGCACTCAATGTGTAACCTATGAGATTCTTTTTTCTTGAGTAATTATTTTTGATACTGATGCTAAAAATATTGGTTTTACATTTTTATCAAAATTATAGACAACTCAAAATGTTTACATTGGCTATGTTTATACAGTATTTTTTCTTCATAAACTTTCTTGTTTACTAACATTTTCTCTTCAAGTTATTAATACTATTTTTTGGACTTTACATGTGACATTAAATATTAAATTTTCATTGTACACTCACTTTATATACTGTAATATGTTCCATATACATGTACAACTATCCTTAACATTGGTGTTCTATGTGAGCAAGTTTTCACTGCTCTTTTGGAAAGCTAAAATTATCAAAAGGTTCCTCCCAGAATGGGTCACCATCAGTTTTACCAGATGGTACATTATCACCAATTTCATTTTCTGCACTGAAAAAGTCGTCAGCAAAGGGATCGCTGTTTCGGCGGAAGATGTTCACCGACTCTGATTTTTTCATGTCTGAGCTAGGAATGACATAACGAGCAGAGACTTTAAACTCTGGCTCCTCACTGGGAAACACATCGTCAAGAACAGCATCTTCACTTGATACAGGGGTCCTTCCAGGGGTACTGAAAGTTTGGTTTTGGATAGGTTGTTCACTACCCATTTCATTTTCAGTTTGTTGAAAGGCATTTTCAAAGTCAGCAAAATGCATTTCACTTTCACTTCCTTCCACTTTGTCTTGCACTTTACTGAGCTTAACACTGAATGGATCACTTTCTACAGCTTCACTTGATGCTGTAATGTCTTGTGGAAGGCTAGGAAATGCATTATCAAAATTAACTTCTTCAGCTACACTACCAATAATTGAACTAAAATTATCCTCAAATGGGGAATGTCTAACATCACTTCCTTCACTTCCCACACTTAGCCGTGAAGGGCCACGACTCCTGTGTAGTCTTGCAGAGGTTGGAGGTGTGAAGCTGTCACCGAAGGGAGACTTCCTATTTTCAGAGCCTGAACGGGAAAGCCGTCCATGATCTATAGATGCTTTACGGGTATCATGATTAAAATCATCATCAAATGGAGATTCATGGGGAAGGCCTCTCTGCTCTTCATGAATAGAATGTAATGAACCGATAGATTTTTGGTCATCATATGGTGTATTTCTATGAGATCCATGCCAGGAATCATCAAATGGAGAGCCTCTGGGATCTCCTTGCCTTGTGAGACGACTGACCTCGCCCTCTAGAGATGGCTCTCGTTCACTTTCAACTTCTTTGAGAACTTCATAACGATCACCTCGGTTTGTGAAGTCATCATCAAATGGACTTTTTCTTTTACTAACTGAGGTATCTATTGGTGGTTGCAGAGCATTCTCTCTTTCAATGGGAGTTTTTCTTGAGGTCTCAATACTGCTTCTTGAAGAGCTTCGTGGCTTAGGTTCAATAGTTGTAAAGGGATCATCAAATTTATCTCCAGTGTCACCAAAACTTGAGGCAAATCCACTGTCATCCACTTGTTCCATTCTCTTGGGGTCTACAAAATTATCAATAAAGGGAGACCTAAGAGAATCTTGTCTTGATATCTGTTCATTACTCGGCAAATCTTGAAAGTTTGAATATTTTTCTACTTCAGAGGCTAATGGAACAAAATTATCATCAAAGCTTGCAAAAGATGTTTCCGATTCAGGCCTGGTTCTTCTACCAGAGGTCTGTTTGGATAAACTACCACCAGTGTGCATTGAAGTACTGAAATCATCTGTAAATGGTGATTTCTGGGCATCAATTTGTTGTCTATGTGGTCTTGGGCTAGTATGTCTCTGGTGTGATGGAGAGTTGACAGGAGTGAGGCTCTTTTCACTCATTGTAGCAGCTGAAAAGTCATCATCAAACTTGGCATCAAAGGCTGGTTCAAAATTATCATACTCACTGATTTCAGGACTTCTGAAAACTGTAACACATTCAAGGTCATGGTTTGGAGGGTGCCAGTCCTTGTCTTTCTCCAGTTCTACAGCATCACCATCATCACTAAGTGAAGACTTATGCTCCAGGGAATCATGTCGAAGTTCACCATCAAAATTTGCTTTAAATGTACCGGAAGAAACTTCAGATACTTCTTCCTCCATGGAATTTTGTGGCGTTAAGAAATTTTCATCAAATACAGATTTCTGCTTTGTAACTGTTGTTAATTCCCTAAATACAGCATATCTGTCTTCACTGACTGGTGCTCCTACAGCATGTGTCACGCGATCAGAACTTCCACTAAATTCTGGAGGCTCTACTGGGCTCTTAGGAAACTGGGCATCAAATTCAGCAAACATTTCATCCTCACTAAACGCAAAGCGCTCTTTGCTTTGATCTCGGCTGAGACCTCTAGACCTCCGAGTAGGTTTGTCTGGGGGACCTGCATATGTTTGTATATCCCCTTTAGCCTGATCCTCTAAATCACCACCTTGTCTTAGTTGAAGCTGTGCTAAACAAGCTGCCAGCTCAACTACTGTCATCCTCGCTAGTTGTTCCACCGGCATATCTAAACTAGCTGCCAACTGGTCTAAGCTGGTATTTGCAAGGTCAACTGATACAGTACTCTTCTGAATAAGTTTAGGAGATTTACCAGGAGTTGATAATTTGCTTGGGGTAGATTCTCTGGAGCTTTTAGGTACAGCTCCTGTGAACTCATGAGTAGGACTAATGCTTGGTTTTGGAAATTGGAAACCATCAGGGTGAGGTTTAGTACACCGACTGGGGATAAATGCCGGCTGAGACGCAGAGTCAGAGTAGCGAGGTTTTCTGGCAGGTATTGGAATGGGTGGAGTATTTGCTTCCTCTGGGGAAGAGTCATATTCATTGATATAATTATAATGAGCATCAGATGTTGGAGGTGGACGTGGAGGAGGTCGCAAGGTAACATGAGTAGGCTGTCTCTTGGGTGGAAGAGGCGGAGGTTCTATATGAGCAGGTCTAGGTGGTGGCTTGGGTGCTTCCTCGTAACTGAGATTAAGATCATCTGTAGGAAAAGGCCTACTCTCTACTTCTGGAGACGAAAATTGCTCAACATCACTGTATCTCCCGTGAGAAGGCCGTAACGATAATGTGGCAGAACTGGCACTCAGCTGTTTGGACAAGTGAGATCTTGGTCTGGGCCTGGGGCTAAGGCCTCCTTCACCTTGCATCTGAGGAGGAGTTGGAGGTGTTAATTCACCACTAGTAAACCCTTGAGAATGCTCCATATCTCTTGTGTCCCATTCATTTTCAAAGCTTGACTGTTTCCTAAACTTATGACTACGAGGCAGAGTTTTTGGACTTAGTGAGGAGGTTGCAATGATCATGTGCTTGCTTAAGCGAGTACGAGGAATAGGGGAGCGATGGGGATGATGCAGTTGTGGAGAACCAGCACCAGAGGCCATTCTTGCAGGAGACCTTGGTACTGGAGGTGGAGAAAATGGTGGAGGACTATCTCGGAATGATTCAGGAGGCAGGGCTACAGTTAATGGCCCACATGGCAAGGGTGGGGGAGGTTCATCAGGTATACTGCTCGACACTTCTGACCTTTGGCTTCTTGGTGAATCGTTTGGAAATGTATTAAAATCAGCAAATCCTGAGGATGAAAAATTAGATGCCTCATAAAAATCTTTTTCTGAGGCTTGTTGAAAATGGAAGTCCTCCTGTCCAAAAGAATCTGGAGGACTAAAAGACTCAGTAAATGAATGAGAAGACAGAGAAGTACCATGAACTGGTGTAATGTTGGTAGATGCAGAATGTCTTGAAGCTGTCACACAAATTGATCTGGGTGTAGTGGCATAGAGAGATGTTGAAGCTACTAATGCAGAAACTTCAGGAGGAATCATTCCTGGCTGTGTTCGAGGGGAACAAGGTGCTGAAGCCTCGCCATCACCCATTTCACGTAAAGGGCGTCCTACTGGCTTACGCATATCACTAAAAAAGTCCCGTTTGTCAATGTATGGACGATTTTTTCCAGTACCAAGCGGGTCTAAGTCAGTAAATACATCATACTGAGCATCTTTATTGCCAGAGGGCCCAGAGGAGTCAGAGAACTCTGCTTTTGACCACTGAGCATCAAATTCGTCAGTCTGGTGAAGGCTGGATGCACCACTGGCTTGAGATTCTTGTCCTTCGCAAAACCTTGCATCACTAAAATCATTAAATGACCCATTATTCACATTAGTAAATTCTTTAAAAGCTGCATATCTATCTTCCTGAGTCTCCCCCGTTTGTGATACTTGCCTTGCAGGTTCATTTTGAGCTGGTGGGGGAGATTTAGTCACATCTGGAAATGTCACAGGGAACTTTCCAAACTCTTGACTACTTTTGCGCTCTGCACCTCCTGTGGCAGTCGCCTGTTGTTGCTGCTGAGCTCCATGGTGTGAATCATGCCTGGTTCTGCCAGAGATAGGAGGAGGAGCCAAGGGGGCAGGTGTAGGGGCTGTACTTGCTGTAATTCTAGGTTTGCTTGTATCAGGTGGGGGAAAGGTGGGCTTGAAGGAATCACCAAAGGGGTCAAACTGCTCACTCTCCTGCAAAAAGTGTTATCAAAGGAAATAATTAAATATCTTAGAAAACTATAACTTCCATTAAAAGACTATATAACAGAAAATAAAAGCTCTAAAGCTTTTCTACAAGGTATACTAACCTTTAAATTCAAATATCTTTTTCTTATAAAGGACTATAAATAGATCTTCAGAATGAGTATTCCCACAAATTTAGAATTGAAAACTATAGTAAATGTTAATCTTTCTACATATTTTAATAAAAGCTGTCTTATTAAATTATTTACAACTATTGGAATATCTTTGACTTACAGAACCATTACAGAACTACAACAGTTCTTATTAGAGACATGTGTAATGCTGGAAGAATTAAATTCTGCCTTAATAATTGCATCTTTGATCACTGTATATATTTCAATATAACATTCCAGTATTTATCTTAGTGAATTTTTAAAATGAACTAAAGTTGAATCCTACAAGGTACGTAAGTATAGCATCGTTCTTAGTGCATAGTGATTTTTCTTTGACAATTATTAAAAAAACAAATGATCTGAATGCAAAATTTCTTATCTTATAATCAAGATCCTAATTAATAAATGAAGTAAGCAGAGTATGAATTTTTACATTACAGGCCGGGATGCCATGCCTTGTCTGGATCTAGGTGACTTGTCAAGACAGAACCCTGTCCAGAGTTAGACTGTATTACTTAGCTGTATATCCCTTTACTCAGTAATCCCACATAACCATTCACCTCTTTCCTCTACTCTAAAGATAAATTTATACAATAATGCTAAGTTCTATGCTCACACACACTGAACAAAAACATCTTATCAAGCTCATAGTGTACAAAAAAAATTGCAACTACAGCATATACATATACGTACTGTATATTCTTTAAATATACAAAGAGATACCACCTCTAGTGCTAACTGGGGAGTCATGGCCTCAGAGAAGAGAATAAGCTCTGGATTAATGGGCTAGTACCAGAGAGTGGGTGGTCAGTAATGATGGTTGTGGTGGATAAAGACAGGCTTAATTTGATATCATCATAATAAATAATTTTATTACCAAGAGACTTTGTTGTTTCTGAATCACTGATCCAGCAGATTTTGTTCCATGTTTCAGAAGTCTGTTAAATTACAATTTACTAAATTGATAGTTTACCATAGTTGAGGAAAAGTTTTTTTTCCCAAAGCTATTAAAGCATTTTCTCTCCTTACTATGTACATATATGAATATTTTTTAAAAACTTTATTTTAAATATACATTAAGAGTAAAAACAACAAGTGATCTTAACAACTGATAAAATCAAGGAGGCCCGTGTGCTAGGAAACCAGGGTCGAAGAAAGTGTTATGCTTAGACTACATTCATATGATCAGTGCATCCATAAAGAAGAAGGGTACAGTGTACATCAGTGAGTGACTTACTAGAAAATGTCAGAACCTATTGTATAGGTTAAGAAAGCTTAGATGAGAACACAATGACAAAATTCACCAGTACACACGAGATGATAAAATCATGGTGAGGAAGAGCTGTAGGCTGTACGTATACAATCATAAATGAACATGAACTATCTAATTTCCTCAGAGATGTCAACCTTACCTTACTCCAAGTTTAGTGCAAGGTAACTATGTCACTGTTGTGCAATTTTGTGCTATCATATACAGTGGACCCCCGAGTATCAGCTACCCTGAGTATCGGCCGACTCGTGTTTCGGTTGCTTTTTTTGGCCCAATTTTGGCCCAACTATTGGCCGTTTCCCCGAGTATCAGCCCACGTACCAGACCTGTCCGCCTGCGCTTGCGTGCCTCCCCGCGCAGGTGTCGTGAACCAGTCTAGCTTTGTTTACATTTCACAATAAATTCATTGTGTTTAGTGCTTGTTTATTGATTGTGACTGTGAAATAAGCCACCGTGGGCCCAAAGAAACTTCATAGTGGCAGCCCTTTGGTAAGAAAGTGACAAACACGATAGAACTGAAGAAAGAAATTGTAGCAAAGTACCAAAGTGGAGGAGGAAGAGAGAGGGGAGAATGTGCCTTCTTCAGTGATTCAGTGATTCTACGATATGTACGATACTAAAGAAGCATGAGTCGATAAAGGCTATAACACCTGCCAGCGATAAAGTGTAGCAAGTAAGTTAAGAGATTAAGCGATAGAAAAATGATGACACGAAACTTAACTCCATTGTTGTTTGAGGTATATAGGGGCACTGAGACCAACACTGCCCTCTGCCACCATCTCTTCCAAGGCAAGTGTAGATTATTTCTTATTTATAAAGTGTAAATATTTCTTATTTATAAATTAAAGTGTAAATATTTCTTATTTATAAATTAAAGTGTAAATATTTCTTATTTATAAATTAAAGTGTAAATATTTCTTATTTATAAATTACGTACGTACATTGTTTCAGTGTGAATAGTGATGGTGCTTCTGCTGCCAGGCCCAACACCACCACTATATGTACGGCTTATGGTCAGTGGCCCTTATAAACCCAACAACAATAACACTACTGCCAGTCCGCTCATACATAATGACATATTTTATTAATTCTAGAGTATATATCATGTTTCTATGTTATTAATATTGTTTATTATGTTATATTAGATGAATTGTGCTAAATAAGCCATAGAGATGATATTAGTGTCATGTTGAAGGACTATCTTGTCCTGTCTCCAAACAAACTCTCCTGCCACTCTCATATGCCAACAAGAGTCTTCAATAAAGGTAAAACTGATTTAAATGTTCATTTATTCATTAAAATTAGTGCTTTATATTATTTCTCATTTTTTTCTGTATGTAAAACTATAGTATTTATTCTTTAAAAAAATGAATTTTTTGTGAATATTTTTGGGTGGAAACGGATTAATTGTGTATTTACATTACAGTGGACCCTCGGTTTCGTTCACCTCCAAACTCGAACAATTATGTAGTAAATATATTTTTGTAAGAGCTTTTGTAAGTGTATTTTTGGGGTTCTGAAACAACTAATCTAATTTACATTTGTCCTTATGGGAACAAATTCGTTCGGTAATGGCACTCAAACAGCATTCTGGAATGAATTTTCAACGAAAACCGAGGGTCCACTGCATTTCTAATGGGAAATATTAGTTCGACTTTTGGCCAGTTCGAGTTGAGGCCTAGCTCCTGGAATGGATTACGGCCGATACTTGAGGGTCCACTGTACTTGTTAGAATTTACTCTTTCATACATCACAAGCTGCCTACAAATTTCTAAGTGCAAGCCACCCTATTTCCATTCTATACTGTTTACCATTTCATCATACATCATCTTATCTAGTACTTGATTAACATTGCAATCATTGTACAGTAGGGCCCCGCTTTATGGCATTTTGCTTTAGAGCGTTCCACTAATACGGACATTTCAAATTACAGTGAAACCTTGGTTTTCGTTTAATTCGGTTTTCGATGACCTTTCTCGTCAATATATTGCCCCAGTTTTCATTATTCACCTTGGTTTTCATTAGCCGTACCAAACTAATACATAATAATGTCTTATTTTACATTAATATAGACATTTTCATTAATCCATCTATGATATTTTCTTCAAAACTATACAGTGGACCCTCACTTTTTGTCGATCTCTGTTTTTGTTGATTTCAGTTATCGTTGACTTTTTTCGTCAAAATAGTGCCTCCATTTTTGTTGCTTTCCTCAGTTTTCATTGTTGGTATGGTACCTGTCTGAATGCCCTGCGTGCACACAAAGCCTCCCCCACATTCTCAGGCAGTGTCGTGTTGTTTCTCGGTGAGTAAACATTATCCTGCGAGGTCATACGAAACATTTCTTAATAATCCATTGTTTTTGGCACTTGTTTATTGTGTGTGACTGCTAAATAAGCCACCATGGGCCCAAAGAAAGCTGCTAGTGCCAGTCCTTTGGTAAAGAAGGTGAGAAACACGATAGAATTAAAGAAAAAGATTGTAGAAAAATACGAAAGTGTTGGTGGTAGAGGGTGGTAGTGATGGTGGTAGAGGGTGGTAGTGATGGTGGTAGAGGGTGGTAGTGGTTGTGATGGTGGTAGAGGGTGGTAGTGATGGTGGTAGAGGGTGGTAGTGGTTGTGATGGTGGTAGAGGGTGGTAGTGATGGTGGTAGAGGGTGGTAGTGATGGTGGTAGAGGGTGGTAGTGATGGTGGTAGAGGGTGGTAGTGGTTGTAATGGTGATAGAGGGTGGTTGTAATGGTGGTAGAGTGTGGTTGTAATGGTGGTAGAGTGTGGTAGTGATGGTGGTAGAGGGTGGTAGTGATGGTGGTAGAGGGTGGTAGTGATTGTGGTTGAGGGTAGAGCTGCAAGAGCTCTCTGGACAGTTTTTTGTGCGACAGGGGTCCAGTGACTCTCAAGCTTGTCCAAGTGCCATTAAAAAACAAAGAAGGGAAGTAACCCAGGATAAGGAATTGGTACCTGAAGTCTTTATGGAAGGGGATTTCCCTTCCAAACAGTAATCAGTCCTCCCTCTCCCTGTCTTCCATACACCAACAAGTCTTCAATAAAGGTAAGTGTCATGTTAAATGTTCATTTATATATGTTATTTGTGCTTTATATTTATTTGTCATTCTTTTCTGTATGTAAATCTATATTTAATCTCTAAAAAAATAATTTTTTGTTAATACTTTTGGGAGTCTGGAATGGATTAATTGGATTTACATTGTTTCTTATGGGGAAAATGGTTTCAGTTTTCGTTGATTTCAGTTTTCGCCAGTCTCTCTGGAACGGATTAATGACGAAAACTGAGGGTCCACTAAGAAACACGTTACATAGCATATAAACATGTTATGTTTATATCCTATGGAGGTGTGGTTACCGGGCGGAGGGAAAATATTACATAATACTAATAATAATCACTCTTGGGCACATTAAATGTCTTATTTTACGTTAATATAGACATTTTCATTAATCCATCTATGATATTTTCTTCAAAATTATATAAGAAACACGTTACAAAGCATATAAACATGCTATATTTATATCATGGCATTTAAAGGTAGTTGTTAGAAACGATTAAACTCAGTGAACATGGTATGTCGATGGTAATAATATGGCTCTAGATTCCTGTTGTGGAATCTATTGTGGCTTTGGGGAAATCCATGGGGTTGGATGTGAGTGGCCAGGATGTGGAAGAGTTGGTGGACAACCACAGGGAAGAGCTAACCACTGAAGAGCTGCAACACTTTCAATTGGAACAGCAACAGATCGCAGCTGAGGAAATTGCTTCAAAGGAGGAAGAGAGAGGGGAGAATATGCCTTCTTCAGTGCTTAAGGACATTTGTGCAAAGTGGAGTGAGGTGCAAAGTTTTGTGGAGAAATATCACCCTAACAAAGCTGTTGCAAGCTGTGTCTGCAACATGTTCAATGACAATGCCTTGTCCCATTTTAGGCAAAACTATATATATTCTCTATAAAATGTATTTTTTGTTAATATTTTTGGGTGTCTGGAACAAATTAATTGGATTTACATTATTTCTCATGGGAAATACAGTGGACCCCGAGTTTCAATCACCTCAAAACTCGAACAATTATGTAAGTGTATTATTGTAAGTGCTTTTGTAAGTGTATTTTTGGGGCTCTGAAATGGACTAACCTACTTTACATTATTCCTTAAGGGAGCAAATTCGTTCGGTAATGGCACTTGAACAGCCTTCTGGAACGAATTATAGCCGAAACTCGGGGGTCCACTGTACTATTGCTTTAGTTTTCGTTGAATTTGTTTTTTGCCAGACTCTCTGGAACGAATTAAAAACGAAAACCGAGGTTCCACTGTATGACCAAAACTTGCCATACGGCTCTCCCCACCTGTCTTTCTAATACAGTCACCGCGTCCCACCCAGTGTGTTTACATTCTCTGTGAGCACATCTCTCTATTATGTCTGGAAACTTTCCAAAATTTCAAGTGTTTTAAGGTTATTGTATATTTTATAAGTACTACTCTGATAAGACGCCATAATAATAATACAGTGGACCCTCGGTTTTCATTGAAAATTCTTTCCAGAATGCTGTTTGAGTGCCGTTACCAAATGAATTTGTTCCCATAAGGACAAATGTAAATTAGATTAGTCATTTCAGACCCCCAAAAATACACTTACAAAAGCACTTATGAAAATACACTTACATAATTGTTCGAGTTTGGAGGTGAACGAAAAACGAGGGTCCACTGTACTACTAATAATAATCTCTTGGGCGCATTAAATGTCGTATATTACTTTAATATAGGCATTTCCATTAATCCATCTACGATATTTTTTTTAAAAATTATATAAGAAACACGTTACATAACACATAAACATGATACATACACCTGCAGTATAAAAATTGTCATAAATATGAGATGTGGTTACCAAGCGGCTTGTAGGCGTGATGGAAGAATTACATTTTCTCTAGTCCAACACCAGTTACTGAGGGATAACTGTAAAAAAAATATTCCTTTCGTATGCCTTCACTTTATCTATAGCTATTCATGACCCTTGTGGGTTTAGCACTTCTTTTTTATTATGATTATAATAACATCATCATTCACTATAAATATGGTGTGTTGCATGAGAATGGGAGTGTTGCTGTTTATTTATTCTTCTGTACTAACTTGTACACAATGTAAGAGCATTTGTATTGTGAGGTAATTATTATAATAAAAAAAAAAAATATTGTGAGGTAAAAGTTTCACAAACTCTTACAAATGCACAAGAATGAACTAAAAGTGGATACGCATTAATACGCGTTTATTTTGCCTGACGAAGTGATCGCCCACCACACGTTCAGTTTGTGTTTTTACATTGTTTGAACTCCGTGTATCTTGTTCTCTCTTGTTTTGTCTGAACTCCATTATCTCGTTCTCTCTCGTTTACTATTTCACTAACTAGTTGGCTCTTGTTGACGATGGCGTGTAAGCTTAGTTGTGATAAAAAGAAGTCGTATGACTCTTACTTTAAGTGCTAAGTTAGAAATGATTAAACTTAGTGAACTGACATTTTTGGGTTATCCTAGGTTCTCTACACATATGCTGCTATGTATGATAATCTATGTAACTGTATTTGTGTATACGTGAATAAACTTACAGTGGTACCTCTACTTACGAGCAGCTCCCAACTCGAACAATTATGTAAGTGTATTTTTGTAGGTGCTTTTGTAAGTGTATTTTTGGGGGTCTAAAATGGATTAACCTAATTTTCATTATTTCTTATGGGAAAAAATTCCTTCGGTATCGGCACTTGAATAGCCGACTGGAGTGAATTTTGCTCGTAAGTAGAGGTACCACTGTATAGTGGTCCCTCTTTTTTCGCCGAAAATTCGTTCCAGAATGCTGCTCAGGTGCCATTACCGAACGAATTTACTTCCTTAAGAAATAATGTCACATAGGTTAGTCTATTTCAGACCCCCAAAAATACACTTGCAACAGCACTTATGAAAATACACTTACATAAATGTTCGAGTTTGGAGATGCAGGAAAACCGAGGGACCACTGTACTTATTTACTTACTAACAAGGTACATGTACGTAAGTTGATAGCTGAGATAGCACGTAAGCTTGGTTTGGTTTGTCAAACACAGTACAGTTGTGAACAATAAGGAGAAAGTGTTGCAGGAAATTAAAAGTGCTACACCAGTGACCACTAGTAAGTAAGTTTACAGCCTCTCCTCACTTAACGGCGGAGATAGGGGCCTAAGACACAGTCGGTAAAAGATTTCGTCGCTAATCAAGGAATCACCCCTTACTGACACTTCAAAAATGTCACCACTCAAAATTAAAACATACAGTTTTATGTAATAATATTGGTAGAATTACCGACAATATGTTAAGTAAAAGGACACAAATGCAACTAATGTTACGTAGACGACGTCCTCGTAATAACTCCCAAACGTTTTGATGTACGGAATCTTCAGGCAAGGCTCAACGCAGTTGAACCGGCGATCCAGTTTACACTAGAAGAAGAGTCCAATGACAAACTACCCTTTCTAGACGTCCTCATCCACAAAGTAGATAACAACCTAAGATTTCAAGTTTACCGGAAACCTACAAATAAAAATGATCTCACACACTTCTATTCCAGTCAAGATACTAAGACCAAAAGAGGCATCATCATCGGATTCTTCCTAAGAGCTTACCGAATTTGTAGTCCTGAGTTTCTTGACGAGGAATGTACATACATTCACCAAACCTTCACTGAGTTACATTTTCCTTCCTTTTTCATCAAAGATTGCAAGAAAAGAGCTCTTCAGATCATTAACTCTCCACGCATCAACACCACTCCAAACAAAGTCATAATTCTTCCCAACAGCCAGGTTGCATCCAACATTTCTAAAGTATTTGCACAAGCTAACACTAGAGTCGCCATCGCTTCCAGTACTTCTATTAAGGATCTAACCAAGACTAAATCCAAGCACCATGAACCAGTCAACGCAGGGGTCTACACTATACCCTGTGGAGGCTGCGACAGAATTTATGTAGGAGAAACAGCAAGGAACCTCGAAACACGCATCAATGAACACATTAATGCATGCAGAAACGATAACCTGAACAACGCCTGCGTACAACACCGAAATTCCAACAATCATCTCATGAAATTCAAAGACGCCCGACTAGTAATCAAAGAAACTAATTTCCGTAGACGCAAATGCCTTGAATCAGCACTTATCTCTGTTTCTAACACAATTAAACAAAACAAAGGCAGCTTCACCATCTCTGAAGTCTTAGCAAGAATCCTCCTGAAAACAGTAAACCCTACCATCACATAGTCTCTCCTGCTAATTCAACACAAGCACATCATAGATGTGGAACACTCCTACAGGCCTTCGATATTTCAACCTCCAGCAGAAATATTTGTCTAACCTATTGTTATACTACCCTAGTATTTGTTTTATCACCTTTTACTCATGTGCATATTGATTGTTCTACCTTATTGTATTACTACTACTACTACTAATATCACTACTACTACCACCACTAGTATTTCACCTCACTTTGAGAGTATATATAAACCCACTATGTCCATTATCGCTTGTAACGGCTTGAGAAAGCTCCTGGAGAGCGAAACGTTGCCACAATAAAATGTCACATTAGTTGCATTTGTGTCCTTTTACTTAACATTCAGTTTTATGTTTGTTGGGAAATTCCTTTCAATCTGTTTATCATTAATGGTAATACAACATGAAATAGGTCAATGACTTACTTCCAAGATATTCCAGGAAATGCTAACATAGCTGATTACAGTGGACCCCCGGCTAACGAAAAAACTTCATCCCAGAACCCTGCTCAAGTGCCATTACCGAACGAATTTACTTCCTTAAGAAATAATGTCACGTAGGTTAGTCTATTTCAGACCCCCAAAAATACACTTCCACAAGCACTTACAATATTATACTTACATAATTGTACGATTTCCGGGGTGTTCGTTAGCCGGGGGTCCACTGTACTTGAAAAAAAACAAAAAAATTCGAGAAAATCAGACTTTTTTTTCAGTCTTTGCATAGGGTAAGAGTGATCTTGTGATCTATAGTTACCCTTCAGGCTGGTAACGTTTTCTGTAATGGTCGCGGTCACTTTTTTTTATTATTATTAGTGGACCCCCGAGTTTCGGTCACCTCGAAAATCGAACAATTATGTAAGTTTAATATTGTAAGTGCTTTTGTATGTGTATTTTTGGCGGTCTGAAAGGACTAATCTAATTTACATTTTTCCTTAAGGGAACAAATTCGTTCGGTAATGGCACTTGAACAGCCTTCTGGAATAAATTATGACTGAAACTCGGGGGTTCACTGTACAGTGGTACCTCGAGTTACGATATTTTTTCGTTCGAGAATGCTGTTCAAGTGCCATTACCAAACGAATTTATCCCCATAAGGAATAATGTAAAATAGACTAGTCCTTTTACACCCCAAAAAATATACTTACAAAAGCATTTAAAAAAATAAACTTACATAAAAGGGTGATTTTGGGGACCATCGTAACTCGAGGTACCACTGTACCTTGTTTACTGAGTTTAATCATTTATTAAGCTGGCATGAGAGACACAGAAAATGTAATAATAATAATAATTAATTAATAATAATAATGATGATAGTATACTAATAATAATAATCGCTCTGGAGTGCTACCAAACCTATATGAAATACATATGACATTTACAGCACCCCAGAGTGATTATTAATTATATTTTTATTATTATTATTATTATTATTATTATTATTATTATTATTATCACTGTCGACATACCTTGTTCACTGAGTACTATAATAATTTCTTAAACTGCCATGAGAGACAGAAAATGTCAACACACAGATGAACAAACCAGCTGATCCCTTGACTGTGTACTTCTTTTGTACTTCCATTTTTCTCTTGCTTTTCCTCTTCCAAGTGCTGCTGCAATTATAACTCTATCTTGTACTATAGGGTGCACAATAGACGTGCAGCAGCACTTGGAAGCACTTGGAAGAGGAAAAACAAGAGGAAAATGGAAGAAGTACAAAAGAAGTACACAGTCAAGGGATCAGCTGGTGTGTTCGTCTGTGTGTTAACATTTTCTGTCTCTCTTGTGCCAGCTTAATAAATGATTAAACTCAGTGAACAAGGTATGCTGATAATAATAATAATAATAATAATAATAATAATAATAATAATAATAATAATAATAATAATTAATAAAGATAAAGATTTATTTCTTGTAATAATAACAATCGCTCTGGAGTGCTTTAACCCTTTCAGGGTCCAAGGCCATTTTTGGAAGGGGTGCGCCAGTGTCCAAGAATTTAAAAAAAAAAAAATCTTATTTTTTCTTATGAAATAGTAGAGAATCTTTTTCTGAAGGTAATAAAACAAAAAGTACGAAATTTGATTAAAAATTGACGAAATTATGCTCTTGCGAATTTTGATGCGTCAGCGATATTTATGCATCAGTGATTTTGCCAACTTTGACTCCCATTTTAGGCCAATTACATTATTCCAGTCGACCAAATTCTTTGCTATTTCACTAGTATTACTTCTATTCTATCGATTGAGCACAAGAAAGCGCCCAGTCAACTGTTTCAACTACAAAATAAAGTGATTGGAAATTGGTAATTTAGCCAATTTAACTCAAAGTTCAAAATATTCCAATTTCAAAATAGGGTGCAGAATAAACAATGCAGGCATTTCTGGCACTAAACTAACATTTCCTCTGTTCATTAGTTACGTTTTCAGTCTTTACAAATGAATTCCATTTTTATTTTTTATTCACATAATGAATTTTTATTCAAACCAAAAAATGGAAGATTTACTGTTATGCAATATTGTAATAATTGTACAAATAATATCACCTCATTTGTGAACGTATATTAGACCCACCAGCTGGTGCGTATTAGACGTGTGAGGTCATTTGTTTACTCTTGAACATTGGCAAAAATTTAACATTTCCTCTACTTTGAGCTCAGTTTCAAGCCATTTCCAATACTAAAACCAATCAAAATCACCTCTATATCTGTAATATATCTTCCATTCTATCAAATGAGATCAAGAAATCGCAAATACAACTATAAAAAGTATACGAAAAAACACTGCAAAGTCGCTGTTTTAATCGAAAATTATGGTTTCAGTTTTTTTTCTCTCAGTATGCACTGTGTGCTGCAGGATTTGTTTTATGTGGTGCACACTTACCACATAGATGTATTCTCTCATATCCAGGCCGAAATTTACCGCTCACAGTTTATCTGAGTGAGCTGAGCTCATGACATAGAACTACGGTTTGGACCCTGAACTCAAAGCCGTAGAACTACGGCACGGACCATGAAAGGGTTAAATTCTCCATTGTCTTATGAATGCAAATATCGATCCTGATATTGAACTCTTGTTAAACAGCAATAACAATCCTGAAAATAATTGCCAATTACACTCCAAGTCAGGCAAAAATTGTACTGAGTGCCACAAAGAACATAACAATATTCAATTATAATGTTATATCACTGAGTAAACCCTATAATGACCTCTTAGCACAGCTTAATTCACTGAATGTTAACATATCTATCATTATTCTTACTGAAACCTGGCTCAAACATGACTTAACAGACATCTTTGCCTTACCTGGTTACACAGCCATACATAACTGTAGGCCTGATCAACAAGAGGTGGCATTGCTATCTACTACTCTGATGAATTAGAATGTATTAAATCTACTTGCACCAGGGACAAAAATGGTGAATTTATATGTATTTGCAAAATTCTCATCTGAAAAACTAAAAGACCCTATTATCGTTGGAGCAGTCTACAGGTTACCTCACACAAACTCTTACACATTCACCTATAACCTAAAAAATATAACTGATTCAGAGATGAATAAACACCACCTGATACTTGCTGGCAACCTCAACATAAACCTTATACTGAATATCAAAATGGCATACAATACCGACAAGTTGGTAAGTAAGACACATAGGCAACATTTAGACACCTTTATTCTGAAACATTTCGCCTACACAGTAGGCTTCTTAAATCGAGTACAGAAAGTAGGCAGGAGCAATAGAGATGTGAAGATGATGTAATCAGTCCATCACCCTTGAAGATGTAGATTTGAAGTTGTCAGTCCCTCAGCCTGGAGAAGAATTATCTTTCATAGTCTGAAACAACGTGAAGAACCAGCGACAGGGTGGAGACATATAGTATACTGTCGGCAGGAGAGGTGTAGAGTAGTAGAAGAAAGAATGTAATCACTGAGAGGTCACGTCCCTCACAGATCCAACCATTCTCTCTTGAAAAAGTTGTCCAAGGTGTTTTCTCTTCTGTACCAATATGCCATTGTGTTGCAGTGTCTGACAGAGTGAATATCAAAATGGCATACAATACTGACAAGTTGGTAAGTTTGCCTTTTTGTCTTACTTACCAACTTGTCGGTATTGTATGCAATTTTGATATTCACTCTGTCAGACACTGCAACACAATGGCATCTTGATACAGAAGAGAAAACACCTTGGACAACTTTTTCAAGAGAGAATGGTTGGATCTGTGAGGGACGTGACCTCTCAGTGATTACATTCTTTCTTCTACTACTCTACATCTCTCCTGCCGACAGTATATAAGTCTCCACCCTGTCGCTGGTTCTTCACATTGTTTCAGACCATGAAACAGAATTCTTCTCCAGGCTGAGGGATTGACAATCTCAAATCTACATCTTCAAGGGTGATGGACTGATTACATCATCTTCACATCTCTACTGCTCCTGACTACTTTCTTTACTCGACTGAAGAAGCGTAGGCGAAGTGTAGGCGAAACGTTTTGGAATAAAGATGCCTAAATGTTGCCTATGTGTCTTACTTACCAACCTTATACTACACCAGAACATAACAGAGGAGGAACACTGAAACAGACCTTCTTAAATCTAACCTTATGCAGGTCGGCCATCACTAATCTGGCAATCAGTTATCCGGTTCCATCAGTAATCTGGCACTAATTTCGGCTAGCGTAATTTCAAATTTCATCATTATACTGACTCAGAAATTGTGCAGATGGTTGTAAATCCACAGCAGCAAGCCAGTGGAGGAGAAAGCAGTGATGAAAATGAGGAAGATGTAACAGAGTCTCTGTTGATAGGTTAATTAAGTGTATTCTAACCTAACCACTCTGTAATCCGGCACACTACAGGTCCCAATGATTTCGGATTAGTGATAGCCGACCTGTACTACACAAGAACAAAACAGAGGAGGAACACTGAAACAGTCCTTCTTAAATCCAACCACCTACAAAAATATTTGTCTATACGGTGGACCCCCGGCTAACGATCACCCCAGAAATCGTACAATTATGTAAGTATAATATTGTAAGTGCTTGTGGAAGTGTATTTTTGGGGGTCTGAAATAGACTAACCTACGTGACATTATTTCTTAAGGAAGTAAATTTGTTCGTAATGGCACTTTAGCAGGCTTCTGCAATGAATTTTGATCATTAGCCGGGGGTCCACTGTACAGTGGTACCTCGAGTTATGAGCTTAATTCATTCCAGACGGCTATTCAAGTGCCGATACCAAAGGAATTTTTTCCCATAAGAAATAATGAAAATTAGATTAATCCATTTCAGACCCACAAAAATACACTTACAAAAGCACCTACAAAAATACACTTACATAATTGTTCGAGTTGGGAGCTGCTCGTAAGTAGAGGTACCACTGTACTATTTTTATGCTACCCAAGTATAATAGCTTTTATAACCTTTTACTCATGTGCAAGTTGATTGGTTTACCTTATTGTATTACTACTACTACTACCTCTAGTATTACACCTCACTCTAAGCCTATATATATCCTCTGTGTCCATGTATTGTTTGCAACGGCTTGATAAAGCTCCTGGAGAGTGAAACGTTGCCACATTAAAATGTCACATTAGTTGCATTTGTGTCCTTTCACTTAACATACAGTGGTACCTCGGTTAACGATATTTTTTCGTTCCAGAATGCTGTTCAAGTGCCATTACCAAACGAATGTATCCCCATAAGGAATAATGTAAAATAGACTACAGTGGACCCCCGGTGTTCGTCCATTTTTCGTAACAGAATGCTGCTCAAGTGCCATTACCAACCGAATTTATTCCCTTAAGAAATAATGTAAAGTAGACTAGTCCTTTTAGACCCCCAAAACTACACTTACAAAAGCATTTAAAAATTAAACTTACATAAAAGGGAGAGTTTGGGGACCATCGTAAACCGAGGTACCACTGTATTGTCGGTAATTCTACCAATATTAATACAACATGAACCTTATCCAAGCAGCTGACCCTCAAGTGTCCCCTAGGTGTACCGTAACTTGATCGCTAGTGCACTCAGCTCACACACTGAAGTCCGGAGTTCGAATCCCCAATACGGCTGGATAACATTAGGACGTGTTTCCATAAGACACCTGCTGTCCATGTTCACCCATCAGTATAAAATGGGTACCTGGGTGTTAGCTGACTGGTGTGGATTGCATCCTGAGACCAAATTGACCTAATTTGCCCGAAATGCTCTGCATAACAAGCGGCTTTCTATATAGTAGTACAGTGGACCCCCGACTATAGGCTGGTCGAGGATCGGCCGACTCGAGTTTCGATCGCTTTTTTTGGCCCAATTTTTTCCCGACTATCAGCTGTTTCCCCAAGTATCGGCCTGCGTACCAGACCTGTCCACCTGCCCGCACTTGCGCGCCTCCCCGCACAGGCGTCGTGAGCCAGTCTAGCTTTGTTTACTATTGAGTGAACATTACCCAGCGTGCTCATTCAAACATTTCACAATAATTTTATTGTGTTTATTGATTGTCACTGTGAAATATAAGTCACCATGGGTCCAAAGAAGCTTCCTAGTCGCACCCCTGTGGTAAGGAAAGTGAGGAAATTGATTCACAGGAGGAGGAAGATAGAGTGGAGGTGCCTTCTTCAGAGATTAAGGAAATTTGTTCAATGTGGAATAAGGTGCAGGAATTTGTTGAAAAATACCTCATTGAACAAGCTGAAATAAGCCATCTCTGCAACAAGTTCAGTGACAGAGCCATATTGCACTTCAGGAACATGTTAAAGAGGCGCCAGAAATTGAGGACTGTGGACAGTTATTTTGTGAGATAGGGGTCCAGTGACTCTCAAGCTGGTCCTAGTGGCATTAAAAGACCAAGAAGGGAAGTAACCCCAGATAGGGCTTTGATACCTGAAGTCCTTATGGAGGGGGATTCCCCTTCCAAACACTAAGTCCTCCCTCACTCCTCCTCCCTATCTTTCAGATGCCAGCAAGTCTCTTCAATAAAGGTAAGTAAATGTTATTTTAAATGTAAATTTATAAATTTAATGTGTGTTATTATATGTTTTGTGTATGTAAAACTATAGTTATTCTTTAAAAAATGATTTTTGTGAATATTTTTGGGTCTGGAACGGATTAATTGTATTTACATTATTTCTTATGGGAAATAATGGGGTCGACTTTCGGCCAGTTCGAATTAAGGCCTAGCTAATGGAACAGATTACAGCCGATACTCGGGGTTCCACTGTACAGTGGTCCCTTGGTTTTCGTGCATCTCCAAACTCGAACATTTATGTAAGTGTATTTTTGTAAGTGCTGTTGCAAGTGTATTTTTGGGGGTCTGAAATAGACTAACCTACGTGACATTATTTCTTAAGGAAGTAAATTCGTTCGGTAATAGCACTTGAGCAGCATTCTGGAACGAATTTTCGGCGAAAACCGAGGGACCACTGTATGTCATTGATGTTAGCTAGGCCTGTATACCATGTAACATGTACTTATAGAAATAAAGATATTATATTATTATTATTATGAAGTAGCTGACTTCATGAACACTATGAATAACTGCTTGCTACTACCATTTATAACTAAGCCAACAAGAATCTCAGGGATAATCATAGATAACACCACAGACACTACCCTACCTTTCTCATAACCAATGTAAAGTGCCTCAAGACACGAGTAAGATCTCATTTCAACTTCATGATGAGTCATCAGTCAATAACTTTGTTTCATCATTAAGTGATATTGACTGGCAAGAGCTAGCCGACAACCACGATATTGATGAATGTGTCAAAATTTTTCTTCATAAAACCCAAAACCTCTATAACAGGCATTGTCCAATTAAAACTAAGCAGATCACAGCAGAGACTAAACAGTCCATGACTTACAAATAGTATCCACAAATCCACTGATAAAAAATACCAATATGAAAAACAGTTCAGACTGGGCTTAATGATAAAAGAACAGACAAAATGATATGCATCAATTCTTACTAATCTAATTCGGAAGTCTAAACAACTATATTGTGCAAGCAAATTTAATGAAATAAAAGGGAATGTGAAACAGACCTGGAAAACCCTCTCTGAAATCCTGGGCTCCAGAAAACTGTCCAGAAACAGAGATATAAACTTAACTAAACCAGATGACCCACACATCCAACCTACAGATGCTGCCAACAAACTTAATGTCTTCTTCTCTGCTACTGAATCAAACACTATGCTAATCTCTAACGAAATTTGAAGCAACTCTCCCAAATATTTTATTATCCCTTAACTATTAAGCCATTATTACAAACTTAAAAATGTATGTCTGTATCATAAATATTAATAATAAAGTAAAATATTGAATATTTGTATTCTACCACTCTTCACCTGTCTAAACTTGGGTAGTCTTTAAGTATAAGGTTAAGTCTGCCCGAAATGCCTCAGCATGATAATGGCTTTCTTTGTGTCAATCAAATTATGAAATATAAACACACATTGTAACCTTTGCAAAGAAATAATTTTTTTATTTGATTTGATTTGAACTAGCAAGCAAAATCCTAATACTCTATATCTAGCTCCTACTAATCCTACTGAAATCTCACTCATCATTAAACAACTAAAAAACAAGGCAGGAGACCTAAATAACTTGTCACCATTCATGTACAAAAAAGCAGCTCATGTGCTGTCACCCATTATTACAACTCTGTTTAACAAATAAGTGGAATCTTACACCTTGCCATCCATACTCAAGACAGCAAGAGTCACCCCGATCCTCAAAGGAGGTGATCCAACTGAACTGAACAACTACAGGCCTATATCAAACTTGCCCTTACTATCTAAAATCTTTGAAAAAATAATACATAAGCGAGTTTACTCTTACCTAATATCTCACAACACACTTAACCCCTGCCAGTTTGGGTTTAGGACGAAAAAATGTATGAATGATGCAATTATACAAATGTTCGAAATACAGTGGACCCCCGGTTAACAGCCTGCTCCAAACACTAACAATTATGTAAGTGTATTTTTGTAAGTGCTTTTGTAAGTGTATGTTTGGGGGTCCAAAAGGACTAATCTAATTTACATTATTCCTTATGTTAACAAATTCGTTCGGTAACGGCACTTGAACAGCATTCTGGAACAAATTATGGCCGTTAACCGGGGGTCCACTGTACTATGTGCAACGCTGGAAAAAACTAATGTTGTCCTCTGGGGCTCTTCATAGACCTGCAAAAAGCATTTGATACAGTGGACCACAATCTCTTGCACCTTAAACTTGAACATTACGGGGTCAGAGGATATTCCCTTGAATACCTACAATCTTATCTTAGCCATAGACACCAGTATGTCTCCACAAATGGTGTAACCTCAAGTAATCAGCCTGTTGTCATTGGAGTGCCAAAGGGCAGTGTCCTTGGCCCTCTGCTCTCTCATTTTTACATCAACGACTTCCCAACACATCATAAGTAGTGTCAACTCGCAGATGACACTACGTATGTCTTCTCCCACTCTAACCTGACTATACTTAGTGACACGGTTAACAATGAGCTACTAAAAATATGTATGTGGATGACGACCAACAAACTCACTCTCAATATAGACAAAACTTACTTCATGCTGTTTGGAAACAGAGCTTTAATTATCCAACTTACTAATTAATGGTTCCCCATCACAAGACACACTGAGGGCAAATTTGTAGGGCTACACCTTGACTGCAACCTTAAATTTCAGACTGACATCCAACATATAGCCAAGAAGGTATCGAAAACAGTAGGCATCCTTTCTGAGGTATGGTACTATGTACCCCAAAACAGCACTACTTATACTATACCACTCTCTAATCTACTCTTACCTCACCTATGGTATTTGTGCTTGGGGATCAACCATGACCAATCACCTTAAACCATTAATAACCCAACAAAAAACTGCTGTGTGGATGATCACCAACTCTTGCACCAGACAACACCTCCCCCTCCCACTCTTCAAGAGTTTGAACCTACTTAATATACAAAATATGCACTCATATTATTGTGCCTACTATATTTATAGAACATTAAAATCCGATATAAACCCTGCTCTCCAACCTCTCCTTGATAGCTATAACAAAACACACAAGCACAACACAAGGCACAAAACTCTCTTCGATATCCCTCAAGTCCATCTCATCCTATGCAACACTGCTTCAGAAGAGTCTTGGATGACGACACGGGTGAGGGGAAGGTGAGTCGCTGGCGACGGTTGATATTGACGCCCGCGGCGGTACTCTCTCACACCGGCTTCTTCTTTCTCTCAATTCCGCTCAAAATACTCAAAATCTACGCCCACGAGCTGCCACCATTTGTGTTGTGGGGTTCTTTTCATAGATTTGGTAATATTAACAGACGATGAGCTTGGGTTTTGGTAGCGTTTAATGAGGCGTTGGATATATGGGAGCTGAGAGCCTATGCCTGTGTCCGTCTGTCCTGCACTGAGTCTGGATGGTAACTGAACACTAGGCCGCCCGGCGCTGAGGCATTCAAAAGGCAGGCCTATGATTGGCTGATGCCAGATCACATGGGCAGAGGTTGGAAATCACGTGAACAGCCGTGGTGCAGCCGTTATAAGTACAACCCGTACATCTTCAATAAAGGTAAGTAAATGTTGTTTTAAATGTTTAATTATAAATTTATTACTTTATATGTAATTGTTTTGTGTGTGTAAAACTTTAGTATTTATTCCTTAAAAAAATGTATTTTTTGTGAATATTTTTGGGTGGAACGGATTAATTGTATTTACATTATTTCTTATGGGAAATAAGGTTTCGAGTTTCGAAGTTTTCGAGTTAAGGTCTAGCTCCTGGAACGGATTAAGACTGATAGTTGAGGGACCACTGTAATGTAAAATAATGAAAAATTAAAATTTACCACTCCATAACCTATGTCTAATTTTAAGTAGTCTGTAAGCAATAGGATTAGTCTGCCCAAAATGCTCAGGCATGCTAGTAGCTTCCTTTGTGCTTAACAATTTTTATAACACGTAAACCTCACATTGTATACTATGCAAAGAAATAAAGTTTGTATTTGTATGTATCACATCATAAAACCTAACTGGTATTTCAAATGTTTCATCTGGGTTTTCGATGTGCTCAGGATACTGCAGGCATTTTTCCTCTAGATTGCAACAAAGTTTCTGGAAAAGAAAACTAGTTGCTCTGGGGTCCTTGGTTACCCTAACAAGCTTGTCATCTAACTCCTTCAGAAACTTGAACACACACTTGCCCTAGGATCAGACTGTTTCCAATCCTCTTGGAATGAAGCTGTACCATGCTGCCAGGCATCCGTATTTATTGATGTATGTTAGCCATTGTAGATGTATAGATGCAGTCCCATGCTATCAGCATACCATCTTTCCATGGTATCATGGTATCATGGTGACCCTGGCTACCATCAGGTCTGGTTAGCCAGGGTTTTTGTTCTGATGGGCAACAGACTGTGGATAGGCCTTGCTTGATAGTATTATTGATCTCTTTGTCTTGCATTCTTTCCTTCTAACAAACAGTATATGAGACCATAGAGCCCAAATTGGTCTGCTGATATGGTGATGTGGTTACACTTGTGTTCAGTGAGAGTGGGGATGGCCAAGTGACAAGCTATACCAATGCAAATGTCCTGAGGGTTGAGGTGAGTGCCCAAGGAAGAATTAGCAACCTCCAAGAGCAAATCCCAGTATGTGATGTCCTCACCACTAGGTGCAGTAGAGGGCATATTAGGTTAAGTTTGGGGTGTCGAGGGAAAATGATAATGGAGGGACCTTTGACTGATCATCGTATAGAAAGAGGTTTTCTTAAAATAGGTAATACCTATTTTAAAAAAAAAGAGGATACATAAGTATGCGAAATGTGATTTAGGACATAATGACAATAGTTTACATAAGAACATAAGAAAGAAGGAACACTTCAGCAGGCCTGTTGGCCCATACTAATCAGCTCCTTCACAATCCATCCCACTAACAGAATATTTGCCCAACCCAATTTTCAATGCTGCCCAAGCAATAAGCTTTGATAATTCTATTTACTCATGTGCAAGTCCCATGCAAATCCAACCATTCTCACTCATGTGTTTATCCAAGCTAAATTTCAAACTACCCAATGTTTTAGCCTCAATAACCCTACTAGGCAGACTGTTCCACTCATCAACTACCCTATTTCCAAACCAATACTTTCCTATATCCTTTCTAAATCTAAACATGTGTAATTTGACTCCATTATTGCAGGTTCTCTCTTGGAGAGATATCCTCAAGACCTTATTTATATCCCCTTTGTTAATACCCATCTTCCATTTATACACTTCGATCATGTTTTCCCTCATTTGAATTTGAATTCTTCGTCTTACAAGTGAATGTAATTTAACCCTTTCAGGGTTGAGACCCCCGATCCTTAACTCGTTTTCAGGGTCGAAATATTTTCGAAAAAAAAAAAAAAAATTCTTATGAAATGATAGAGCATCTTTTTCCAATCATAATGACACCAACATTATGAAATTTGGTGAAAAACTAACAGAATTATGCTCTTGCAAAGTTAGCAGTATCGACGATATTTATGCATCGGCGATTTCGCCCACTTTGAGCCCTATTTTCGGCCAATTCCAATGTCTCAGTCTACTAAAACTATAGCTATTTTTCTAGGATTCCATTTGTTCTATCGATTGAGTACAAGAAACCGCCAATTTACCTATTTCAACTACCCAATAAAGTGGTAAGAAATTGCCAATTTGGCCAATTTCACACAAATTTCAAAAGATGACAATTTCAAAATAGGGGCCAGAATAAACAAGACAGACATTCCTGGCACTAAAATAACATTTTATCTGTTCATTAGTCACGTCTCCAGGCCCCTCTTACATTACTTTTGCTTTCCATTTTGAATTTTTATTCTCACAAAAAATAGAAGATTGTTATGTATACTTTTGCATCATTGTAAAAATGGTATAAATAATATCAGCGCACTTGTGCAAGAATATTAGACTCATCAGTTGATGTGTATTGGACGCGTGGCATGATTTGTTTACTCTTGAACATCGGCAAAAATCGAACATTTTCGCTACTTTGCGCTCAATTTCAAGGTACTTGTCATCGTGAAACCAATCAAGATTATCTCTATTTCTGTAATATATCTTCCATTCTATCAAATGAGACCAAGAAAACGAGAATACAACAATAAATGCCATACGAAAATAGACTGCAAATTCGGTTTTAAACCAAAATCACAGAGTTTTTTTCTCATTATGCACTGTGTGCTGCAAGATTTTTTTTATACTGCGCACACTGACCGCACAGACCCATTCTCTCACATATAGGCCTACCAGCCTTTTCCCGCTTGATTTGAGGGCACTAGAATTTATGCCTACTAGTACGTCAAACACCCTGGAGCATAAGACGTACAGTACGTCAAAAACCCTGAAAGGGTTAAGGGACTTCAATCTTTCTTCAGTGAGAGTAAGAGGTATACTTTTACAATGAAACATATAAGTGAACAATATTTAGATAAAGTAAAAGAATAGCATAAGAATTGCATAAGGGATGAGCATGGAGAATATATTATAGCTAAATTTAAATCAAAAGACCTGCAAAAACCCATCACAGTGATAAACATCTACAAATTACCACAGTCAAACATTCACCACTTTAGTGAAAAACTAGGAAACCTGATAACTGATGCACACATGAACAAAGACCATTTGCTCCTCACAGGAGATTTCAATATAAATCTCCTACACGACCAGGACCCACAAGTAACAGAATTCACAAACACTATGAGCAACTGCTTGTTACTACCAACAATATCAAAACCTACAAGAATCTCTGAGACTAGTACCTCATTACTAGACCACATCTGGACTAACACTATATCCCCTCTAAAATCAGGCATAATCACAGACAACACCACAGACCACTACCCGACCTTTCTCATAACCAACCTTGGTAAATTGCCCCAAGATATTACAAAAGTTACCTTCAGACTACATAACGAGTCAGCTGTAAATAACTTTATAACAGCTATGATTAACATTGACTGGCATAATGAGTTAGAAACATATTCAGATACTAATGAATGCATCAAGAATTTCCTTAAAAAAACCCACCACCTCTATAACAAACATTGCCCTAAAAAAACTAAACAGATCACAGCTAAGAGACTTAACAATCTCTGGCTAACACCCAGCATCCTAAAATCCATTAACAAAAGGCACCAATATGAAAAACAATACAGAAGGGGTCTAATAACCAGAGAACAATCCAAATAGCATCAGTGAGAAAGTTTCTATACTAAAGGAGGAGGTATTTAGGATAAGATATAAGCAACTATTGGGAGAAAGATGGGTTAGTGAGAGTACAGGTAATGAGGAGGTATGGGGTAGATTAAAAAATGCAGTGTTAGAGTGTGCAGCAGAATTTTGAGGATATAGGAGGGTGTGTGCAGGAGGGAAAATGAGCAACTGATGGAATGAAGAGGTAAAGAAATTGGTAAGAAAGGAAAAGTTAGCACATGAGAGGTTTTAACAAAGCAGAAATGATATAAGGAGTGTGGAGTATATGGAGAGTAAAAGAGAGGCTAAGGGAGTGTAAAAGGAGAACAAATGAGACAGTGGATGAGGGTTCTGTCAACAAATTTTGCTGAGAATAAGAAAAAGTTT
>WNWK01012779.1:47500-58111 GCA_009830355.1 Cherax destructor | reverse complement strand
AGACGCATGCCTTTTCTGACATCACCCTGACCCCAAAATGATTCGAAGGCAAAAAATACTTCCCATGCACTCCGCTCCGGGAAAACTCATGGAACTCCGTGTTCTCAAAAAGCAAAGCCCCTACCCGTGCTTTTAACACCCTATGGGGGGGACTGAACACGGGGGTCGTCCCCCAGTTATAAAAAAACAGCATCCCCCCTTCACAAAGGGGCGGTAAAAAAGAAAAGAACTCAACCAATGCGCTAACGCCCCATATCTTTTTTAAAAGGGTTCAAAGAAGCAAGATCCTATCTTGTCCCATCAATTAAAACCCCGGGCAGCGGGGTTTGAGCAGGCCCCTGCCCCAACACTGGACCACTACGACAAGGTCCTGGATGCTCAAAAGACAAACAGAATGCAGATGTTATATACAAAGACATTGCAAACCTTTTTGACAAGGGCCATATTGTAATAACACAAAGGTGATAAAGGAAAAAAGGAAAAGTTGGTAGATTGATCTAAAATTTTCCCTAACAAGTAGAAAAAAAAGAGTAGTAGTCAACAGAGTAAGTCAGGATCTGAAAAAAGCTCTTCCACAAGGCACAGTACTCGCCCCCACCCTTTTCCTCATCCTCTTTCGGACATGACAGGGATATAAGCCACAGTGCCGTGTCTTCTTTTGCAATGACACCCAAATCTGTTGACAGTGTCCCCCTTTGAAGACACTGCAAGACTCCAAGCAGACAAACCAAATTTTAAATGGGCTGCAGAAAACAATATGAAGTTCAACGATAAAAAATTTTAATTACTCAGATACGGAAAACAAAAATTTTTAATCATATAGAAAAAACAATTTCCCCAACCACACAATAGAGCAAAAAATTTGTAAAAGACCTGGGAGTGATCATGTCAGAGGATCTCACCTTAAGGGGAAAAAATAACACCAAAACCCCGGCTAAAAATGACAGGATGGATAGAGAACCTTCAAAACCAGGGATCCCAAGCCCATGTTGACTTTTTCAGATCGCTTGTTCTATCTAGGCTGGAATATTGCGACCCCTTGCCCCCAAAGGCGGGTAAAATTGCTGACGCAATTGAAGAAATTTTCGGACGCATAACTGGAAAACCACCTCAATTACGGGGAAACCGGGCCAAACCTTCTCCTGAACCCCGGCGGGGAAAAAATTTTATATCCCGTGGAAATTCTCGAGGTTAGTCCCAAACACGAGAATCCCACAAAAAAAGACTCGGCAGACGATGTAACATCACCCAAAAAAAGCAGGGTCCACTAGCATTGAGGACAACACAATAAGTGTCAGGGGCCCAAGATTGTTCAACTGCTTCCCAGCATACCTCGGGGGATTACCAAAAAACCCTGGCTGTCTTCAATGGCCTGGACAGGCACCAAAGTGGTCCCGACCAGCCAGGCTTGGTTCGTCGTTGGACCGCTGCGGCCGGGTAACAGCCTGGTTGATCGGCTCGGTCAACATGAGGCCTGGTCACAGACCGGGCCGCGGGGGCTTTGGGCCCCTGGAATTATCTCCAGGTACTCCAGTGGCTTAAGGCTGGTGGTTCTCTAATGACGGCCAGGAAACCCCCCCGACCAAGCCCAATTGAGAACCACTGGTGAATAGTGAAAAAGTTTACTGGGCAAGGATATCTTTCCATCCGCGGCTGGAGGCTGCTCTACATGACATGGAATAAAAACCTCCCCAAACCATAAAAATTTTTTTGAAGTCTTCCTACAGGGCTGGGGGCGTGATTATGTAAAAGGGCGCAGCACAGGTAAAAATCAGTAAAATTAAAAATATATATATATATATATATATATATTTTTTTTATATATATATATATATATATATATATATATATATATATATATATATATATATATATATATCATGGTATGTGTTTGTGTTTTGGTCGCGTGTGGGGAGGGGGATAATACCGTGACTAACATATTTGGGAAAATTTTTGGGGGGTTTTTTAGCATTATGACCGTGGTGGAGCCTATGCCTGGATGGTACTGGGCTCCGGGGGGGGGGGGAAAAAAATTTGGGAAAAAGGGGGTTTTGGGTTTGGGGGCCCGGGCATTGGAGTTTGGGGGGGGGGTTTAAGGGGTGTGGGGGATGTGGGGGATGTATAAATTTTTGAAATTGGGTTTCCAACTTTTAACCTTCATGGGGTTCTTTTAAACTGGGGGGTGGTGTTTTGAAGCGTACGTGTGTGGGTGAGTGTGAGGGGGTGAGGGGAAAAGGGTGAGGGGAGAGGGGGTGAGTGTGAGGGGGGGGTGGGGGGTGGGGTGTGGGGGGGGGTGTGAGAGAGGGTGGGTGTGGAGGGGGTGAGTGTGAGAGGGGGGAGTGTGAGAGAGGGTGGTGTGGAGGGTGATGTGAGAGAGGGTGAGTGAGAGGGGGGTGTGAGAGGGTGAGTGTGGGGAGAGGGTGGTGTGAAGGGGGGTGAGGGGGTGAAAGGGGGGTGAGAGGAGAGAGAGAGGGGGGAGAGTGAAAAGGGTGAGGGGGGGGAAAAGGGGAAAAGGGTGAGAGAAAAGGGGGGGAGAGTAAAGGGGGGGAGAGAAAAGGGGGAGAGTGAGAGGGTGAGAGAAAATAGGGTGAGAGAAAAAGGGGGGGAAATGAGGGGGTGATGATGAGAGAGGGGGGGTGGGGTGAGGGTGAGAGTGGGGAGGGGGAGGATGATAGTGAGGGGGTGAGATTGAAGGGGGGGGGTGGGGGGGGTGAAAGTGGGAGAGGGGGAGGGGGGAGAGAGAGAGAGAGGCAGGGTGGAAGGAGGGGGTGAGGAAGGGGGTGGGGAGAGAGGGGGGTGAGAGAGGGAGAGGGGGGGGAGAAAGGGGGGAGAGGGTGAGAGGGGGTGGGGGAGAGAGAGGGGGGGGGGAGAGAGAGGGGTGAGAGAGAGGGTGAGAGAGGGGGAAAAAAGGGGGGGGGGTGAGGGGAGAGGGGTGAGAGAGGGGGAGAGAGAGGGGTAAGGGGGTGAGGGAGAGAGGGTGAGAGGGGAAAAAGAGAGAGAGGGGGGAGGAGAGAGGGGGATTTGGGGGAGGGGGGGGGGGGGGGTGGAGGGGGAGAAGGGGGGGGGGAGGGGGGGGTGAGGGGGGAGAGGGGGGTGAGAGGGGGGGGGAGGGGGGTAAAGGAGAGGGGTGAGGGGTGAGGGGGAGAGGGGGAGGGGGGGGAGGGGGTAAAAGGGAAAGGGGGGGGTTCTAGCATATTTTTTTTTTTTTTCAACAAGTCGGCCGTCTCCCACCGAGGCAGGGTGACCCAAAAGAAAGAAAATCCCCAAAAAGAAAATACTTTCATCATCATTCAACACTTACACCACACTCATACATAATCACTGTCTTTGCAGAGGAGCTCAGATACGACAGCTGAGAATAGTCCCTCCCAGCTGTCACTATCTCAGACCCCTCATTTAAAGTGCAAGCATTGTACTTCCCATTTCCAGGACTCAAGTCCAACTAAATCAAATAACTGGTTTCCCTGAATCCCTTCACAAAATGTTACCCTGCTCACACTCCAACAGATCGTCATGTCCCAAAAACCATTCGTCTCCATTCACTCTATCTAACACGCTCACACATGCTTGCTGGAAGTCCAAGGCCCTCGCCCACAAACCTCCTTTACCCCTTCCCTCCAACCTTTTCTAGGACGACCCCTACCACGCCTTCCTTCTCCTACAGATTTATACGCTCTCCAAGTCATTCTACTTTGATCCATTCTCTCTAAATGACCAAACCACCTCAACAACCCCTCTTCAGCCCTCTGACAAATACTTTTAGTAACTCCACACCTTCTCCTAATTTCCACATTCTGAATTTTCTGCATAATATTTACACCAAAATTGCCCTTAGACAGGACATCTCCACTGCCTCCAGCCTCCTCCTCGCTGCAGCATTTGCAACCCATGCTTCACACCCATATAAGAGTGTTGGTACCACTATACTTTCACATTCCCTTCTTTGCCTTCATGGATAACGTTTTTGTCTTCACAGATACCTCAACGCACCACTCACCTTTTTTCCTTCATCAATTCTATGGTTAACCTCATCCTTCATAAACCCATCCGCTGACACGTCAACTCCCAAATATCTGAAAACATTTACTTCTTCCATAATCCCTCTCTCCAATGTGATATCAATTTTTCTTTATTTAAATCATTTGATACCCTCATCACCTTACTCTTATCTATGTTCACTTTTAACTTTCTACCTTTACACACTCTCCCAAACTCATCCACTCAACCTTTGCAACTTTTCTTTAGAATCTCCCATAAGCACAGTATCATCGCAAAAAGTAACTGTGTCAACTCCCATTTTGCATTTAATTTCCATAATTTATTCCCACCTCTCCCCAACACCCTAGCATTTACTTCTTTTACAACCCCATCTATAAATATATTAAACAACCATGGTGACATTACACATCCCTGTCTAAGACCTACTTTTACTGGGAAGTAATCTCCCTCTCTCCTACACACCCTAACCTGAGCCTCACTATCCTCATAAAAACTCTTTACAGCCTTCAGTAACTTACTACCTATTCAATACACTTGCAACATTTGCCACATTGCTCCCCTATACACTCTATCATATGCCTTTTCTAAATCCATAAATTCAATAAAAACTTCTCTACCTTTATCTAAATACTGTTTACATATATGCTTCACTGTAAACACTTGATCTACACATCCCCTACCCACTCTAAAGCCTCCTTGCTCATCTGCAATCCTACTCTCTGTCTTACCTCTAATTCTTTCAAAAATAACCCTGCCATACACTTTACCTGGTATACTCAGTAAACTTATTCCCCTATAATTTTTACACTCTCTTTTATCCCCCTTCCCTTTATATAAAGGAACTATACATGCTCTCTGCCAATCCCTATGTACCTTCCCCTCATTCATACATTTATTAAACAAAAATACCAACCACTCCAGCACTATATCCCCCCCTGCTTTTAACATTTCTGTCATGATCCCGTCAGTTCCAGCTGCTTTACCCCCTTTCATTCTACGTAATGCCTCACGCACCTCCCCACACTCACATCCTGCTCTTCTTCACTCCTAAACGATGTTGTACTCCCTGGCCAGTACATGAAATTACCGCCTCCCTTTTTCATCGACATTTAAAAGTTCCTCAAAATATTCCCGCCATCTACCCAATACCTCCAGCTCCCCATCTACTAACTCCCTACTCTGTTTTTAACTGACAAATCCATTTGTTCCCTAGGCTTTCTTACCTTGTTTATCTCACTCCAAATTTTTTCTTGTTTTCAGCAAAATTTCTTGACAGAGCCTCTCCCATTCTTTCATCCGCTCTTCTTTTGCACTCTCTCACCACTCTCTTCACCTTTCTTTTACTCTCCATATACTCTGCTCTTCTATTAACACTTCTGTTTTGTAAAAACCTCTCATAAGCTACCTTTTTCTCTTTTATCACACCCTTTACTTCTTCATTCCACCACTCACTCCTCTTTCCTCCTGCACCCACCCTCCTATAGCCACAAACTTCTGCCCCACATTCTAATACTGCATTTTTAAAACTATCCCAACTCTCTTCAACCCCCCCACTACTCATACTTGCACTATCCCACCTTTCTGCCAATAGTTGCTTATATCTCACCCTAACTTCCTCCTCCCTTAGTTTATACACTTTTACCTCTCTTACTTGCTGTTGCCATTTTCTTTTGTCCCATCTACCTTTTACTCTAACTGTAGCTACAACCAAATAATGATCTGATATATCTGTTGCCCCTCTATAAACATGTACATCCTGAAGCCTACCCATGAACCTTTTATCCACCAATACATAATCCAACAAACTACGTTCCTTACATGCTATATCATACCTTGTACATTTATTTATCCTCTTTTTCATAAAATATGCATTACTTATTACCAAACCTCTTTCTACACATAGCTCAATTAATGGTTCCCCATTTACCTTTACCCCTGGCACCCCAAATTTACCTACTACTCCCTCCACAACATTTTTACCCACTTTTGCATTAAGATCCCCAACCACAATTACTCTCTCACTTGGTTCAAAACTCCCCACACACTCACTCAACATTTCCCAAAATCTCTCTCTCTCCTTACACTTCTCTCTTCTCCAGGTTCATAAACACTTACTATAACCCACTTTTCACATCCAACCTTTATTTTACTCCACATAATCCTTGAATTTATACATTTATATTCTTTCTTTACCTGCCATAACTGATTATTCAACATTATTGCCACTCCGAGGTCCCAGTGGACCTCGGTTAACGAATACCGAATGTGCAATATGTAAGTATAATTTTGTAAGTTCTGTGAAGTGTATTTTGGGGGTCTGAAATAGACTAACCTACTGAAATTTTTCCAAGGAGAAATTCTCGAATGGCACTTGGCAGACTTCAGGTGAATTTTACGAAACTCGTCCACTGTATTTCTCACTCAAACTTCCACCCTTCAGCTTCTCACTTAAAGCCAGGACATCCACTTCTTTTCATGATAACATCTCTTTCTTATCATTCGCACAACATCCACGCACATTCAAACATCCCACTTTGACGGTTTTCTTCTTTTTCTTTTTAGTAAGCTATACAGGAAAAGGGGTTACTAGCCCATTGTTCCTGGTATTTTACTTGACTTTTAAAACACGCATGGCTTACGGAGGAAAGATTCTTATTCCACTTCCCCATGGATATGAAAGGAAAAGCAATAAGAACAAGAACTATTAAGATAAAATCAAAGAAAACTCAGATGAGTGTGTATACATAAACGTGTACATGTTTGCGTAGTGTGACCTAAGTGTAAGTAGAAGTAGCAAGACGTACCTGAAATCTTGCATGTTTATGAGACAGAAAAAAGACACCAGCAATCCTACCATCATGTAAAACAGTTTCAGGTTTCTGTTTCACAGTCACCTGGCAGGATGGTAGTACCTCCCTGGGTGGTTGCTGTCTACCAACCTACATATATATGTGTGTGTGTGTGTGTGTGTGTGTGTGTGTGTGTGTGTGTGTGTGTGTGTGTGTGTACTCACCTATTTGTGGTTGCAGAGGTCGAGTCATAGCTCCTGGCCCCGCCTCTTCACTGATTGCTACTAGGTCCTCTCTCTCCCTGCTCCATGAGCTTTATCAAACCTAGTCTTAAAACTATGTATGGTTCCTGCCTCCACTATGTCGCTTTCCAAGCTATTCCACTTCCTGACAACTCTATGACTGAAGAAATACTTCCTAACATCCCTTTGACTCATAGGAGTCTTCAACTTCCAATTGTGACCCCTTGTTTCTGTGTCCCCTCTCTGGAACATCTTGTCTCTGTCCACCTTATCTATTCCTCGCAGTATTTTATATGTCGTTATCATGTCTCCCTAACCCTCCTGTCCTCTAGTGTCGTCAGGCCGATTTCCTTAACCTTCTTCGTAGGACAATCCCCTTAGCTCTGGGACTAGTCTTGTTGCAAACCTTTGCACTTTCTCTAATTTCTTGACGTGCTTGACCAGGTGTGGGTTCCAAACTGGTGCTGCATACTCCAGTATGGGCCTGACGTATATGGTATACAGAGTCTTGAATGATTCCTTGGTGAGGTATTGGAACGCTATTCTTAGGTTTGCCAGCCGCCCGTATGCTGCAGCAGTTATCTGATTGATGTGTGCCTCAGGAGATGTGCTCGGTATTATACTCACCCCAAGATCTTTTCTTTGAGTGAGGTTTGCAGTCTTTGGCCACCTAGACTATACTCTGTCTGCGGTCTTCTTTGCCCTTCCCCGATATTCATGACTTTACATTTGGCAGGGTTAAATTCAAGGAGCCAGTTACTGACCAGGCTTGCAGCCTGTCCAGGTCTCTTTGTATTCCTGCCTGATCCTCGACTGATTTGATTCTTCTCATTAACTTCACATCATCTGCAAACAGGGACACTTCTGAGTCTATCCCTTCCGTTATGTCATTCACATATACCAAAAACAGTACAGGTCCTAGGACTGACCCTTGTGGAACTCCACTCGTCACAGGTGCCCACTCTGACATCTCGTCACGTACCATGACTCGTTGTTGCCTCCCTGTCAGATATTCTCTGATCCATTGCAGTGCTTTTCCTGTTACGTGTGCCTGATCCTCTAGCTTTTGCATTAATCTCTTGTGAGGAACTGTGTCGAACGCCTTCTTGCAGTCCAAAAATGCAGTCTATCCACCCCTCTCTCTCGTGTCTTACTTCTGTTACCTTGTCATAAAACTGCAGTAGGTTTGTGACACAGGATTTTCCTTCCCTGAAACCATGCTGGTTGTCGTTTATAAGCTTGTGTCTTTCTAGGTGCTCCACCATTCTCCTCCTGATTATCTTCTCCATGACTTTGCATACTATACACGTCAGTGACACAGGTCTGTAGTTTAATGCCTCCTGTCTGTCTCCTTTCTTAAAAATTGGGACTACATTTGCCATCTTCCACGCCTCAGGTAGTTGCCCAGTTTCAATGGATGTGTTGAAGATTTGTGTTAGTGGCACACACAACATCTCTGCTCCTCTCTAAGGACCCACGGAGAAATGTTGTCCGGTCCCACCGCTTTGAGGTATCGAGTTCACATAGCAGCTTCTTCACCTCCTCCTCGGTTGTGTGTATTTCATCCAGCACTTGTTGGTATACCTCCTATTCTGAATTCCTGGAGTCCTTCCTGTCTCCTGTGTAAATACTTCTTTAAATCTCATGTTGAGCTCCTCACATACATCTTGGTCGTTTATTGTGAACTCCCCACCTTCCTTTCTCAGCCTGATTACCTGGTCCTTGACTGTTGTTTTCCTCCTGATGTGGCTATACAGCAGCTTCGGGTCAGACTTGACTTTTGATGCTATATCATTTTCATATTGTCTCTGAGCCTCCCTTCTTACCTGTGCATATTCGTTTCTGGCTCTTCGGCTAATCTCTTTATTTTCCTGGGTCCTTTGTCTTCTGTACTTTTTCCATTCTCTATTACACTTACTTTTTGCCTCCCTACACCTCTGGGTGAACCAAGGACTCGTTCTGGTCTTCCCATTACTTCTGTTTCCCTTGGGGACAAACCTCTCCTCTGCCTCTTTGCATTTGGTTGTCACATATTCCATCATTTCTTTTACTGGTTTTCCTGCCAATTCTCTCTCCCACTGAACGTCTTGTAGGAAGTTCCTCATGCCTGTGTAGTCCCCCTTTGTAGTTTCGTTTCTCCCTTCCTATTCCTGCTCCCTCTCCACTTGTAGCTCAACTATATAATCAAAACACAGAACCAAATGATCACTAGCTCCAAGGGGCCTTTCATACATGATATCCTCGATGTCCGAACTACTCAAGGTGAATACTAGGTCGAGTCTTGCTGGATCATCCCCACCTCTCTCTGGTAGTGTTCTAACATGTTGATGCATGAGGTTTTCCAGTACCACATCCATCATCTTGGCTCTCCATGATTCAGGACCCCCATGGGGCTCCAGGTTTTCCCAATCAATCTCTTTGTGATTGAAATCACCCATAACTAGTAACTTTGCTCTCCCCATGTGGGCTCTTCTGGCTACCTCGGCTAGTGTGTCTACCATTGCTCTGTTGCTCTCGTCGTATTCTTCTCTTGGCCTCCTGCAGTTCTGTGGCGGGTTGTACATTACAGCAATTACCACCTTATGGCCCTCAGACTGAATTGTTCCTACTATGTAGTCCCTTTCACCCATTCCATCCATTCCTTCCACTTCCTCAAATCCCCACCTGTTCTTAATGAGCAGTGCAACTCCTCTATCTTTCCTGAGGATTTGATATCCGGGTGGAAAGATTGCATCTGTTATCATCCTGGTGAGTTTCGTTTCTGTGAGTGCTATTATGTCTGGGGATGTCTCCTTTATTCTTTCATGCCACTCTCACATTTATTTGTTATACCATCTGCATTTGTATACCAAACCTTTAACTTCTTTTCTAAAACCGTAGTCTGGGGGGTATGTTGGGGTTGGGAAAGTGGGAGATCTGATGGGGAACTATGGGTGGTTGGTGTGAAGGTGGAGTTTGTAATGAGGTGGGTGGAATCATTGGGTATGGCATGTGTGTTTTGGGTTAGATTGTTTGGTTGCATTGGGGTTGTCCAGGTTGGGGAACATCTGAAGGTGGTTGTGTTAGAGCTTCCTCCTGAGTCTGGGTTCTCCTGTCCATCTCTCTTTCCTCCTTTTGTCTCTGTACCCTCTCTTTCAGTTTCTGTCTTTCTTCCCGTGTTCTGTCGCGGTCGAGATACACCCTCCGGTACTCTGACATATCCCTTAGTCTTGCTTTCTCCTGCAGGATCCTGTTTCGAGTCAATTCTGCTTTGAAAATTACTTTGACTGGCCGGATTCTTCCTCTTGCAAACCCCTATTCTCAGAAAATTTGCCAGCTGGGTCATGTCATCTTCCTATTGCTTTCATGATGTTTTCAATCGCATTTTTCTCCCTTGTCTTCTTGCTTCATAAGTTTCCCTTCAGCTTCCTGGAGCCCGTAAACAAAGACTGACTCTCTCTTACATTCTCCCACTGCCTATCCCTATGTAACCCTGATTCGATTTAGTTGCCTCCATTGCAGCTTTCCTTTCTTCAATCTCTTCACTGTCTGTTATCCCTTGGCCCAGTGGCCTGTCGCTTCCCTTCTTAACTTTCCCTGTG
>WNWK01012779.1:5000-42500 GCA_009830355.1 Cherax destructor | reverse complement strand
GTCTGCATTAAAAGTGGGCTGATAATACTACTTTTCCTTCTGCCTCCTGTCTGCAGCATATAAACCCCTTCTTTGTGCACATGCTGAATTCTTATCAAGATTGATGGACTGATTATATGAGCTTAAAATGCTGATCACGAGACAACTGGTACAACATAATTTATTAAGTAATGGGTCAAAAGAAACTAGATTATTAAGTAAGTGGTCAACATCATTCAAATTCTTACCCTTCTCAATATTACACTTGGGGTCAGCATCAAGTAATTTCTGACGTAGCTGGTTCTCTTTGATTCGATCTTCATTCCCTTTCAAGTGCCGTCGCTCATCATCAGCACCCTCTAGGGTGGACGCTGACCGCTTCTTCTCATCCTAGTGTTAACCAGAGAGACTTTAGTGCCACCTAAATACATGATTACTGCCTGGACACAGTGAAGGACCCTGCCACTAGTAACACGGTGTCTCAGTAGGTTTCAACTTCATCTCAAATTAATGAGATAAATAGTGGCAGTCCAAATAATGGACAAATGAATGAGAAATCCTTTATTGCTTAATCATCTAACTACTTGAATTAATCAAAATATTTAGGGCTACAATTACAAATTGAAATTAAAGTTTCTAGAATTTTGACTCAGGGGGGAAAACAACCTACTGAACTCCATGGAACTTTAGTGATTCTCACTTAGAGCTCACTACTAAGGAAGCCCAGTTCCACTTTTGGAAAAAGCATAAGGTTTCCTTTACAAAAGAATGTGGCAAGTAAGTTGAAGCCACTTGTTAAATTAATTAAATTAATTAAGGGTAAAGAATTAGTATCTACATTCTTTGCATAAAGTTGATCAATAAGGGACAACATGGGTCATGTGATCCATTGTAAACAATTTGCTCAGAGAATTATTAGTATTACTATTTTGTTTACTGAAAAAAGCAAGAGACTCAAAACTACAAATATCATAAACTTCAAGTTTGTTTCTAAAGTGAGATGAAACAAACACGAGGAGGAGAAGCTGAGAGAAGAAAGTGAAGCCATACACCAGACAAGAGGAGCAAAGCAGGAGCCACCCACACACATGCTCAAATATCTCAGAGCAGAGCAACTCCACAGCAGTAGTGGGAAAAGAGGAAGATAAGAGGAAAATGAGGGAAGGAAGAGGGTGGGGAAAGGTGAAGTAAGAATAATGGAAAAGGAGGGCAGAATGGAAAGATATGGGAATAATAGGGGAAGGTGAAAGGAGTGAAGAATGAACAAGACAGGAGTAAAGGAGAAGAGGGTTTAAAACAGGATGAATGTAAGGTGTATTCAGAGGGTGTAAATAGAAAAAAAAAGAGAAAAAAGGGAGACAGACAGAGAGAGAAAGAGATAGAGAAATGCTCTTGGTTTTAAAGTAATACTTATATGTATACTAAATACACCATGCAACAATACTACCAGTCCATGAATGCAGACACACAGCTGTGCTGTGGCACAGCCTAACACTACAGCAGGCCTCTTATGTGCTAAAGGAAAGAGGTACAATAAAGACTGGTCAGGTGGAGATGGAGAAGCAGGTTAGGGTCAATCAAAAAGATTACTGTGCCAGTGTGATGTGTTAGTACTCTAGCGGGTGCCAGGTACGTACACTGAAAATGCAGCCTACAAGGGTCATAATGACTAACCAACAATGAGCTGGTGTTATTTTTACAGTTTAACTAAAGATTTCTTCATACAAGTGTACAGTATCGTGAGGATAACTCAAATAGACTGACGCACAGTAAACATCATATTTTTCAAGTCCCTAACACGACACAATGGTGAAACGATGAGTACAGTGTAGGCCCCTGAGAGATCGCATACAAGTAAAATGAGAAGGTTATATGGTCTTATAGGGAATACAGTAAGGAAAGTTCTATAAATATACATGGACATAAAAATAAAACACTTCATAGTACCAGTATGAGGGTACACATTCAATGTTGTACTGACGAGCAACATGAGGAGAGTGAAGATTTAAAGCTCTGGGCAGTCAGATGAATGAACTAACTTGAATGGTCTCTTAAAAGTAAGTGGGATCTGCTATAAAAGGAAAATTATTAAGTCTTCAAAGCTTACTTCTTATTCTTCAAAGAAAAAACTGATCATTATTTTCATTTTAAGTTGCAAGGAATAATTCTTAATGTATTAGTTCTAAGAAGATACTGAACAAGTATCCCTTAGCAAATTCTTTTGTTTTAAAATTTATTACATGATAGGGAAAGTTTATGCAATAAAAAATATTGAAGATATTTGACAATCAATTCATTTTAAGTACACAGAATTTTAGTTACAAAAAAAAAAGTATGAAGATTATTTTTCTGTTGTGGGAGCCTGGAGAAACCACCTGGAAAATGCCACACCTCATTCACACCTATACTCTCCTTTTTAGTGATTCTGATTGTGCATTCTTCCTCTGGCTCTTGTTCTGCTGCTTATGTTTTAACTGCATGAATAATATCTTTTGGCCTTCCAGGGTGCCATTCCTTTGGTTTACAGTGTCCTGGTGCTGGCCTAGCTCAGGGCTGAACACAGAGATCCACTTATGCACCATTCCAACATGATCTTGAAGCATTCATTATCATTGCATCCCCCACATCTTCCAGGTTCCTGTCACTAGGCTATGCTCACCTTGATTCTGTTCAACAGTTGCCTTCTTCAACTTAGGCTCTGGTAGTAAAACTCCAAGTGGAGTCCCTCAGCAGAAAATATACATTTTGAACCTAAAAAAACAATGCATTTCTTTATTATGGATACTGAAGGCCCTCAGTTTCTGTCACCACCCCCAGCTGTTACATTCTAACTGGAAACTGGATCACTCTGGGAGCCCAGGTGATGTCAAAACAAACATAAGGACATAAGGTGAGAGGAACACTACAGTAGGCCTACTCGCCCAAACTAGTTAAGTACTTCTCAAATCCAACTCTTCTCACTCATACTTATTTAACCAATTTCAAAGCTAACCAAGGTACAGTGGTACCTCGACTTACGTTTTTAATCCGTCAGAGAGGGCATTTCTTAAGACGAAACAAACGTAACACGAATCAATTTTCCCCATAAGAAATAATGGAAATAAATTTAATCCGTCCAAGACTTCCAAAAGTAGTTAAATAAAATATTTTTAGAACTTTTGACATTAAATAATAAATAATTTAATAAAGAATACCTAAATACACATGTAAATATTGAACAATAACATGTCACTTACATTTATTGAAGAGTTGTTGATGTGTGGAGGACGGAGGAGGGAGAAGGTGGAGTAGTATGCTAGTGTTTGGAAGGGGAATCCTTCCATTAACACTGCAGGTACCAAGTTCTTTTCTGGGGTTACTGGCCTTTTTCTTTGAATGCTACACTCCCTGCATGAATGCTACACTCCCTGCATGAATGCTACACTCCTGCATGAATGCTACACTCCCTGCATGCCTACTACACTCCCTGCATCCTTGCTACACTCCCTGCATCCTTGCTACACTCCCTGCATCCCTGCTACACTCCCTGCATGCCTACTACACTCCCTGCATCCTTGCTACACTCCCTGCATGCCTACTACACTCCCTGCATCCTTGCTACACTCCCTGCATGCCTACTACACTCCCTGCATCCTTGCTACACTCCCTGCATCCTTGCTACACTCCCTGCATCCCTGCTACACTCCCTGCATGCCTACTACACTCCCTGCATCCTTGCTACACTCCCTGCATGCCTACTACACTCCCTGCATCCTTGCTACACTCCCTGCATGCCTACTACACTCCCTGCATCCTTGCTACACTCCCTGCATCCTTGCTACACTCCCTGCATCCCTGCTACACTCCCTGCATCCCTGCTACACTCCCTGCATCCCTGCTACACTCCCTGCATGAATGCTACACTCCCTGCATGAATGCTACACTCCCTGCATGCCTACTACACTCCCTGCATCCTTGCTACACTCCCTGCATCCCTGCTACACTCCCTGCATCTTTGCTACACTCCCTGCATGCCTGCTACACTCCCTGCATGCCTGCTACACTCCCTGCATGCCTGCTACACTCCCTGCATAAATGCTACACTCCCTGCATAAATGCTTCACTCCCTGCACATTCTTTACCACAGGCTTAGCACTAGGAGCTTTCCTTGGACCCATGGTAGCTTATTTAGCAGTTGCAAGCACTAAAAACAGTGGAATAATGACAATATACTGGTATGAATGCGTGGGTGTGGGTGGGTGGTCGCTCTCGCTTGTAAACAATAGCACACTGACGCTCCCTGGAGTGCGCGCTCAGCTGGGCTCCAAGCGAACAGGTCCGGTACGAAAGGCGTAAGACGAATCAATCAACGGATGTCGCATTCAAATTTCTTACGTTATAAGTAACGGATATCGAATATAACGTAAGGTGATAACAACGTAAGTCGAGGTACCACTGTATTAGTTTCAATGACTTCTTGTCAGACTGTTCCACTCATCTAAAACTCTAATGCTAAATTAGTATTTTTTGACATCCTGTCTCAATCTGAATTTATCCAACTTAAAACCACTGTTTTGAGTTCTTTCTTTAGATTTCCTCAGCGCCCTATTTATACTATATCTCCCTTAATTATACCTGCCTTCCACTTGTATACTCCAATCTTATCTCCCTTCCTTTTACACCTTTTAAGAGAGTGAATTCAAGAATCGCAGTCTATATTCGTAGGAAAAAATTATTGTACAGTGGCTGAACTTCATAATCCTCCTCTGTATCTGCTCCAACACAGGTCATTTCTGCACACAGAGCACCTGTGTGGACCAGATGATAGCATAGATATAAATAATGAATGACATTCCAGGTGGGCCTCCCAGGTCACTAATATAGAAGTAAGCTTTTTATAATGATGAAAATGTAGTTTTCTGGCAGAATGCCCTTTGTGAGAAATAGTTATCAAGTTATTCTATTAACACTGACTCCAGCAGCTTTAACATCTTCATAAACAAGGAAGTATTGGTAAACTGAGAGTAATAATGGTGGTGGTGCTGTAAGGGTGTTTGTGTGTTGTGGAGACAACAGCACATCTGTTACACAATACTGGAGTTAACACGTATCAACAGTTTGTTGCATGACAACCATGAAATAACTTTTATGAGACAAGGACATGTGGGTGAACGACAGGTAAACAAACTTCAAATGACCTGTCTCTCAAGGTTCCGTCTACAACCATCAAGTGAATAAACAAACCAAGAATGCATCAAGGTACCCAAATCATCCGAGGGGACAAAACACACTAGTTATCCCCTAAGTGGGCTATATTTTCTATCAACGTGCACTTAGAGCTACAGCATCAGCTGCTACTGTCTTCTCTTATCATTAAATAGGCACTTTCTTCTACTTTCAAAATTTACTTTGTGCTACCTGACTTCTAATATAGTACAATACTAAAAAGTCTTAATCATATTATGCATAATATATATATATATATATATATATATATATATATATATATATATATATATATATATATATTATATGTATATGTATGTATGTAAATATGCATATAGTATACTGTATATACAAATGTATGCATGTACTGTACAATACATTATATAAAGCACCACTGGGTGAAGAAAATATCAAGGTACTGTAAGTAGTACTCAAACAGAACCTATTAGATGCCTTATTATCTACTATTGCACTTTCTTCCTCAAGTTTAGTGTATCAATAATTTAACTAAAAGTAGTATCAAATTATTACGTATATATATTTCTGGAAATTGGTTCTGATGAACCACTATAGGAACACACAGCCTACCTAATATACCTGGAGAGGGTTTCGGGGGTCAATGCTCCCGCGGCCCAGTCCATGACCAGGCCTCGTGGTGGACGAGGGCCTGATCAACCAGGCTGTTACCACTGGCTACACATGAACTGACGTATGAACCACAGCCAGGTTGATCAGGCACTGACTTTAGGTGCCTGTCCAGTGCATTCTTGAAGACAGCCAGGGGTCTATTGGTAATCCCCCTTATGCATGCTGGGAGGCAGTTGAACAGTCTTGGGCCCATGACACTTACTGTGTTCTCTCTTAGTGTACTCATGGCACCCCTGCTTTTCACTGGGAGGATGGTGCATCTCCTGCTGAGTTTTTTGCTTTAGTAGGGAGCGATTTTCATGTGCAAATTTCGTACTAATCCCTCTAGGATTTTCCAAGTGTATATTATCATGCATCTTTCTTGCCTATATTCCAGAGAATACAAATCAAGGGACTTCAACCATTCCCAGTAATTTAGGTGCTTTATTGTACGTACTTATGTGTGGCATGAAGGTTCTCTGTACATTCTACAGGTCAGCAATTTTGCCTGCCTTGAAAGGGGCCATTAGTGTACAGCAGTATTCCAGCCTAGAGAACAAGCGATCTGAAGAGAATCATGGGCTTGGCATCCCTAGTTTTGAAGGTTCTCATTATCTATCTTATTATTTTCCTAGCAACTGTGGTAGATACACTGTTGTGATCTCTGAAGGTGAGATCCTCTGACATTATCACTCCCAAAAATACCAAAATGGACTTTCCTACTGCCCTAGCTCTGCTACACATCCATTTTCTTCAAAGAAGAATCCCATTGTCTATTGCCTATACAATATAAACAGGGCTTTTGGGCAACAGGATCAAGCCCTGGCCTTTTCCTAGCTTCTCAAAACAAATCCTCTCACCATACCCATTCTCCTTCCCCCACTCACCCTCATTGGGTCTGTCCTTTGTTTATTTGTTTATTCATGTCCGGAAAAAACATTCATCACACCTTACTGCTACAAATAATTGTTACCCTCCTCCTTCCCAAGAATGCACAGTGATTCCTCAATCACTGGAAGCTGCAATCAGAAATTCTGACATTTGTGACTATATTAAGGTTGAGATTTCATACAATATTAAGAAATTAACTGGCATACAAAGAGTATGTTTTACTTATACTATGACGGGCCTTTGTGTGAAGTGTTCCTTGTGGTTATGTAGTGGTAACCAACAGGGTGTTTTTTTTTTCTCTGGAGCGCCAGGGAGTGCATGTTTTTTCAGCAACACCCTACCAGACGTGTTCAATTTGCTTTTCCTTTTTATTTTTGCTCACAGTTTGGAAATGAGTTATGTAGGTTTGTTTATTTAGGATTATTGGTGGAACCTACAGTAACATAAAAGATGAATGGCGTAATGTAAGGGAATACAGTGTTTTCAGTAAGGGATCAAGCCTAACAGAATTACCTGTGGGCACCTTTTTCCCCATGAGTCAGCTGAAATGGGAGCTAAGCTTTCCCTCTGGTATATACATCATTTAAATTACAGTACTAAGGCTCTGGCTACAGTTTCTGTTGTTGATTTATAATGGGGTTCGTTAACCCTTTCAGGGTCTGTGCTGTAGTTCTACGGCTTTGAGTTCAGGGTCCAAACAGTAGTTCTACGTCAAAGAGCTCAGCTCACTCAGATAAGTTGTGAGCGGTAAATTTGGGCCTGGATATGAGAGAATACATCTATGTAGTAAGTGTGCACCACATAAAACAAATCCTGCAGCACACAGTGCATAATGAGATAAAAAAAAAACTGAAACCGTAATTTTCGATTAAAACAGACTTTGCAGTGTTTTTTGTGTACTTTTTATAGTTGTATTTGCGATTTCTTGATCTCATTTGATAGAATGGAAGATATATTACAAATATAGAGATGATTTTTATTGGTTTTAGTATTGGAAATAGCTTGAAACTGAGCTCAAAGTAGCAGAAATGTTAATTTTTTGCCAATGTTCAAGAGTAAACAAATGACCTCACACGTCTAATACGCGCCAGCTGGTGGGGCTAATATTCGTTCACAAATGTGGTGATATTATTTGTACAATTATTACAATATTGCATAACAGTAAATCTTCATTATGTGAATAAATTATGTGAATAAAAAATCAAAATGGAATTCATTTGTAAAGACTGAAAACGTAACTAATGAACAGAGGAAATGTTAGTTTAGTGCCAGGAATGCCTGCATTGTTTATTCTTCACCCTATTTTGAAATTGGAATATTTTGAACTTTGAGTTAAATTGGCTAAATTACCAATTTCCAATCACTTTATTTTGTAGTTGAAACAGTTGACTGGGCGATTTCTTGTGCTCAGTCGATAGAATAAAAGTAATACTAGTGAAATAGCAAAGAATTTGGTCGACTGGAATAATGTACTAATTGGCCTAAAATGGGAATCACAGTTGGCAAAATCACCGATGCGTAAATATCACTGACGCATCAAAATTCGTGAGCATAATTTTGTAAATTTTAAATTAAATTTCGTACTTTTTGTTTTATTACCTTCAGAAAAAATATGAAAAAATAAGATTTTTTTTTTTTTAAATTCTTGGACACTGGTGCACCCCTTCCAAAAATGGCCTTGGACCCTGAAAGGGTTAAGTTAGTCTACTGTCATCTTTTTCAGCCTTCAGTGGCCATGCCACCTGGTTGGATACCCAATGGTTAAGAGCTAGGCCTAAAAAATTACTTAACTCTTTTCCCTCAAATTCAGGCCAGGGTTCTTCCTTTGGATTTATACACTGCTGTAGTTACTGTCAGGATTGTTTAACATACTTCTTTCTTACTGTGAGAGCTGATGATGTAGCCAATGAAGGTCTTGTAAGACAATATTCAAAGGGTGAGTTTGTTTTTCTTAAGGCTAAAAGCCCTCTGCACATTTTTAGAGCTCATCAATATAACTTTTAAGTCCACAGTGGCCCAATCTTTTTTTCAGTTGATGAATAGGATTCAACCTTACCAGTCTTTGATCCCTGTAACAGTGTTCAGATTTGGGAAGAAAAGATTGCTCTTAAAATTTTTAACTTAATGGATTCTAAGCATACCCCATATTTATGATCCATCTTTGGAAAAGAGAGAATTATATTTGACCAATCATATCATAAAGACATTTCTTTCTTCCACTTCTGGTGTTAGCTACAGTTAATAGATATACCTACAGTATGACATTGGATAAGTCTAACAGTTCTCTCACTACATGATTTAGGTAGCACCAAACCAAGATGGTTTGTTTGATACTGGGGAAAGGGAAGAAATTACCTGCACAACTCAGATGTAGAATCCTTTGCTAGAACAAAGGCATAAATTTTCAGTCGGAAACTGGACCACTATCTGCTTAAAGTGCTTGATCAGCCAGGTTGTGATGGCTATGAAGGCCTGTGGACCACTAGTAGCCTGGTTGACCAGGAAGTCAAGAAATAAATCTGACCCCAAGATCATGCTACAAGAGTAGAAGGACACTCAAAACCCATCACAGGTATGAGATAACCCTTCTCTCACAGACAGGCCTGACATGCACTAGGATTAGTATGCCCAAAATGCCTCAGCATGGTAGTGACTTTCTTTGTACTTAGCAAACCAAAATTGCAATTAAACATTGTAACCTTAACAAAGAAATAAAATCTTTATTCTTTCACCCAGTGACTGGCCTTGACCTCTGACATGACATGAGCCATCCTAAAGGAATACACTCAGGTTTGGACAGTAATACAGCAAACTGTTGTCACAAGATCCAGGTCATGTTATATTACATTACCTTGGTTTGCTACAGGCAAGTCTGTATGAAATAGAGTTGACTTGTTTTATACTCAAAATTAATTTTAGCTCTGTTTCAGCTCAGTCATATTAGACCTTACATCACCTGCTTTTGTGATGTATTTTGTGTAGGTATTTAATCAGACAAGATACACACCCACATTCTATTTGCCTAAAACAAATACATCCAGTCAACTTTTTGGATGGCTTCCTTGTTTATCATAACTTCTAGCACTTTTAACATGCATTATAAAGAAGCATGACATTTTCAGAGCCAGATGTTCTTATCAAACTTGATTCTGCACTCCTTGTCTCCATAAAAGAGTGACATATATAGCAGGTCTTCCTACATATAGGTTAAGAATAGTGAAGTCCTTATATGACCATCACAGTAGCTATGAAGCAATATCTTTTTCAGTCTATAAAGCAGCCAACACACTACCATTGGGACTAACTACACGAACACTGGTTGCATCACCACAGGATGGTAATGGTAGATCTTTATTTGCATGAATGTATATTTATTAATGGGACACTGGTTTTGTAACAGCTGGACACTAGGATCCATTTAAGCCTAACACAATCACCGAGGAAAGTGTTTTCACAGGCTTTACTCTTCACATGCTCTTTTACTCTTGCTCCATACAAGCTGAATACAGTCAGCTTCTAAGTGCCCATCTAAAGGATTTCTTGTGTAGTATCTTTTCAGATCTACCAACAGCTGCCAAACTACCAATTCAGATAATAATAGTAATCACTCTGGTTATGTTACTTTAATTCAGTAATGGTAGATTTTCCTACACAGGAATCCTAGCCATTAGTTATGCCTGGACTGGGTCAGTAACTTGGATTCTTTTGCCAACCACAATGGACCCAATACATTCCAATGTGTTGCTGCAGACCTTGCATCGCTCATGATATTTCAGGGAGAGAGAGGGGTATGCTAATGCATGTGAACCCTCTTTCCATTCTGTATGCATCACACAACTACAGTAGATTCATTTCTTATTTAGAAATTGGTACTGTAATAATGCAACAAGTTTGATGATTCCTTTTGAACTGACTAATGCACTGGGTCTATTTATTCATATATTACTTGGTTCCATTAGTAGGAAATCACACTGCTCCTAACTGCTCTTTTGGTCAGCTGAGAGAGCTGGACAAGTAGAAGCCAACAGTAAAATTTCACTCATCTTCTGGGAGGTCCAACCCAGACCATAAAAACAGTGGGTCAAATGGGATACTATTTGTAAACAGTATTCAATCCATGATGTAACATGGCCCATACTTAGATAAATGAGAGAATACTGTGTTTACTCTAACACTAAGTAACAATTGGATAGATATCATAAATGCTGATACACTGGAGATATACCCCATTCTCAGTTTGAATATCACTTGCATGGCCAGGACATTTTATTTTAACCTAGCAAGAGGTCATTTACTTTATATAATTGGATGCACTAATTCTACAACACTTATGATATCTGCCTTTTCCCTGCAGCTGCTACTTCAATTTCGGTGCTGCTGGTATGATTCCCGTAGTGGTTCATCGTTGCTTTCAAATTGTATACTAAGATATCACTTGAATCTTGAATATAAACACTTAACAGGCCAAAGCCCTTGCCAATATGTGAATACTAATCAACTATGAAAGTACACTACTGTTTATCTGAGCCACCACACAACAAATAGAGTGGAGAAAATATTTCAAGTGACTCACCTTATTGCCCAAGTGCAGTTGGGTCATTTTCAGTTATTTTATGGCATCCCAGGCTTTTAGGCAAGCAGGTGTAGAGTACAATATAATTAAATTTGATTGGTATTTGAGCTGCACATAAATGCTTGAGAACCCAAAGTTCTTGTCAGGACGCTAACCTCTGACTAACATCACACCTGGCAAAAGCAGTGGACTGTATATTTTAACTGATCCAACCCACTGCTTAAGTGCATTTAAGCTTATGGAGTGCTTAAACTTATTAAAGAAAAACTGATATTGTAGGTATGCTTTTCAAACTCCTAATAATGTTTTTTTATGTAAAATGATATACAGAATAAAAATGTCTATTCCTCATTGCATGAACTTACATTCAGATCTATAGCTTTTTCACAATACACTTTTAACAATTATTTTCTCTAACTCATTACTTTTGGTTTTATATGGATGTCTATGTCTAGAAGGTATGGCTTAATTGAGGGTGCTAGAAAGTCATGAAAAAGAAAGTACAACTTGAAAGAAAGAACCTGTGCCAACCTAAGGCCTGTGAGACATTCAGACAAGTGAGAAATGAACATGCAAAGGTAATAAGGCTGAAAGAAACTTTGAAACAGAAATAACAGACAATAGAAAGTCAGACCAATATATTTTATGTAAGTTATCATAAAAAGCAAACAAAATATGAAATTTGCGAGATATTAAATATGAAGTTATGCAGTGTTTACAGAAGACATTTTAAATGTAACAGGTACAAAATCCAAACAGCCAACTGAAATGAAAGATGCTGAAATATCTAAAGAGGAAGTAGTATAGAAATTACTACTGTATGCTGACAAAAAGAAAAGAAATACATATAAGACCACATTAGAAAGCACCAATGACTCAATAAGAAAAGAGTGTGCAGAAAACTTGAGCTATCCACTCTGGCCATAATTATTGAAAGAATGTAAACTAGCATACACATGGAAATTTCACACACTATGCTAACATTTAAAAAATATAGGCCTATCTCACCGACCAGTGTCCTTGTGAAAAAAAATTGAAAAATCCATTACTGTACTGAAAAGTGGTTAAAACATCTGGTGAACAAAATCTGCTAATAAGCAAATAGTTCAGTTTTTATTAGCAGTATATCAAATATGTTATGCTACTATGATAGGCATATAAATTATTCATGAAGATTCCACTTGCTATATTTAAATTTCAAGAAAACTTTCAATTGTTCCTCATGAAAGACTAACCAGGAAACTACAAAATATGGAAGGAATAAGAGGCAAACCTTGCAGTAAAGATTTTCTGCTTGATAGAATTGTAGAGATTAAAGGTAGAAACATCTTCATGGTGTTAGGTTATCAGCAGGATGCTGCAAGTATCAGTGCTTGCCCTCATAATGTTCTAATTTATACACAGCTTGTGAAGAAAGAATTAAAAAACTACAGTATATGAATGTGGTTGTGGATGATTTAGTTATCTTATGCAAAATAATATATTTTTTTAATACACCGGCTGTCTTCCACTGAGGTAGGGTGACCCAATAAAGAAGAAACACTTTCACCATCATTCACTCCATCACTATCTTGCCAGAGGCTTGCCAGTACTACAGCTCAGATGCTCCTCCTAACTAAAATTTCCTCACCCCTTCTTTAGAGTGCAGACACTATACTTCTCACCACCAGGACTCAAGTCCAGATAACCAGTTTCCCCTGAATCCCTTCATAAATGTTACCTTGCTCACACTACAAGAGCACATCGAGTCATAAAAACTACTTGCCTTCACTCACTCCTATCTAAAATACTCACACACACCTGCTGAATGTCCAAGTCCCTCACATACTAAACCTCCAATCTTTCATAGGACAATCCCTACCCCACCTTTCTTCCACTACAGATTTATGTGCCCTAAAAATCCACCTATTTTCCTCCATCCTCTCTAAATGTCCAAACCACCCCAACAACCCCTCTTCAGCCCTCTGGATAACAGCAACCCCCCACACCTTCTAATCTCCAAGCTATGAATTCTGTGTGTAATATTCACACCACACATTGCCCTCATAAACATCTCCACTGTCTCCAGGCTCCTCCTTTCTGTAATATTCACAACCCATGCTTTGCACCCATATAAGAGTGTTGGTACCACTATACTCTCATATATTTTCCTTTTTGCCTCCATGCATCAATGCACCACTCACCTTTTTTTCCCTTTCATCAATTATATGATTCACCTCTTTTCTTTCATAGACCCATGTGCTGGAAGTCCACTCCCAAATATCTGAACACATTCATTTCCACCATACTCCCTCCTTCCAATCTAATATCCAGTCTTTCATTGCTTAAATGTTTTGTTACCCTCATCACCTTGCTCTTTCCTATATTCACCATCAATTTCCTTTATATATCATTACCTCCTTTTAATATCATTTTACATTACCTCCTAAATTCATCCACCAACCTTTGCAACTTCTCTTCAGAATCTCCCAAAAGCACAATGGTAAAAAGCCACTGTAACAACTCCCGCTTTGTATTAGTTTATATATTTTAATCCCACACCTCTCCCTAATACTCTAGCATTCACTTCTTTTACAACCCCATCTATAAATATGTTAAACAACCATGGTAACATCACACATCCCTGTCTAAGGCCTACTTTTACTGGAAAACACTTTCTCTCCTTTATTTTTATAATTTATAATTCATGTTAAGCGCTAAACCCATGTGAGTCCTCCAGCACAAGATGTGATAGAGGCTCGAGCCTCCATCTCATGAGCGTGAGATGGACACGCTTTCTATATGCACTCACCTGCATGCCCACTTTCTCTCCTACATAATATGTGAAGCAATAAAAATGACTAAATCCTTGCAAAATGACAGATAAATTGAGCAAACTGAATGACAGATGATGGAATTTAATGTTGCTTAGGTGCAACAAAATGAAAATGGAACAAAGTGAAAATAGGTCACATGAATTTTTTTTTTTTTCCAACAAGTCGGCTGTCTCCCACCGAGGCAGGGTGACCCAAAAGGAAAGAAAATCCCCAAAAAGTAAATACTTTCATCATCATTCAACACTTTCACCACACTCATACATAATCACTGTCTTTGCAGAGGCGCTCAGATACGACAGCTGAGAAATATAGTTTGATAAAAATTTCAATTAATGAAAGTGAGGGACCTAGGGGGAATACCACAATAGTGATACCATGAGAAACTTACATGCTACACTGGCAGACCTTAAAATAGCCTTTAGATGTGTGGATGGGGAAATTCTAAAATAAGTTTCAAAACTGAAATATGCAATGGTGATATGCTGTCTGTGTCCAAAAAAACTGTGGATAGGCTAGAAAAGTTCTAAAGGCAAACTATAAAATGGCTACCAGAGCTAAAAAAAAAAATGCTGAAAGCATTAGGTATGCCCTCATAAAATAGATAAGATTTCTTAACATATTCAACAGGGAAGAAGTGCTGAAGGTATACTAGAAATTTGTTCTTCACACAATTGGTTGACCAATGTAAAGGCTTAAGAGAAACTAGTAATTGCTACAACTGTAAATTTTAAATTATACTATATACTTAATACCAAAGTTAGGACATAATTCAAATACCTGAACCTACAAATGGAGTAAGTAACTACAATCAGGTAGTTAAATAGTTGCCTAAAATCCCAAGATAAAGTGAAATACCCATAAATTTTGCCAAAATGATCTTGAGCAGTGAGTAAAACCAGTTGCAATAATGTCCACTGCTTTTGTTTCACATATAAATGTAGCATACATACATACATACATGTACATACTGTATTTATATACATATAAAACTCGTGTGGTCACTACAGACCAAATCCAAGTATTCAATCAAATCTAACAAAAACTGACACTCTGATTAAAAATAACAAAATGTACAGCCAAATTATAAGGCTACTCAGAGTGTTCACTGCTACACTGGGTAACATGATATAAGGATGGGACACGCCTAGCCACCTGATGCTGACACAAAGTGAGGTGCAGCCATCTATAATTTTGGTACCTCTGCTGGTTGGACACCTTCCTGGCAGCTCACAGATGACCGTTGTTCTTCTTGCATGCCATCTGTTGCTTCCAGGCCATGAAACTGCTGCAAAGTTTTGCCTTTCGATACTTCTGTAAATGTACTTTTTGGTGCCTTCCTTAAGATGACCATGTGAATATCTTCAGCTGTAGCATCTATGGAAGTTTCACATAATGAGCCCTTAGATGCTTCTCGTGGTTTTGACGAGCCCTTATACATGCTTGATGAGCTCTTAAAGACTTCTGATGATTTTGGAGACTCTTTTAATATTTGTGCTAGTTTTGAGGAGCCCTTGTATGCTACTGTTGGTCTTGGTAAGCCCTCAGTCACTTCTGATGGTGAACTCTTGGATACAGCTTCCTTGGATATGCTCTCAGCCACTACCTCAGATGAGCCCTTGGATATTACTGATACAGTAGGGTCTATAGATACCTCATTCAGAGCACCATTAGATGTCACCTCGGATGATATGCTTTTATGCAACTCAGAGCCTGAGCCTTTGGACAACTTGGTATGAGAGGACTCTGGTATCTTACTAGGTGTACCTTTTGATAGTTCACGTAAAGCAGCCTTGGCAACATCACAAGGATTGTCCTTGGCCACTTGCAATGCACTGATTTTTGAGAGTGATGTCTTATCTTCATCATCCGTAAGTCCTGGGTTGTCATTATTACTGTCATGGCTTCCCCGTTCTAATGCTCTCTGCTGTTTTCTTTTTTGCCTTTCCAGTTGTTTCTGCTCTTTTTCTAAGCGCTCATTCCGCTAAAAGATCAAATCATGTGGTTAGTTATATAGCATATCTAGTGGCAACACTCCATAAAAAGTTCAATAAATACTACAGTGGCTGTGAATATGGAGGAGCAATAAGTGATCAGTTATACAGTAGTGAGTGATGCTACAAGGTCCCCAGCAACTGCATGCATCACATATTATTATTATTATAGGGAAGTGCTAAACCCATAGGGGCCACACAGCACCAAAGGGAATGGGTAGCAATCAGGTTCAATCCAAGGGAGTGGAAGGCAGGTTCAATTCCTTGGATGAAGAGCCTATCACCAGCATCAAGGTACTTTCCTAGAGGGGAAACATGCATACTGTTTCCTCAAGAGCACTACTCCAGATGCTTAAGATAAATTACTCCAAACCAGGGCCACAGAAAGTCATTTCCCTTATGTCAAGAATGATAAAAAAAAAGAGGTAGATTTCATCACATCAAAGGAATTATGCTATATGCATGACAATAGTGAAACTAGATAAACACAATTCAAAATGTAAATTTTTTACAAGTAGGTAATTTAGCTCATGGATTTTACAGAAAAATTAAGTCAAGTTTCAGTACAGTGACAAACTGTATAAAGAAAACTGTGATAGTTTGACCTAAAATTTAAATATAAAAAACAGAAAATATCAATGAGAATACAGGAAAAGATTTGTTACACTGGGCCATTTATCAAGAAACTGTCATAAGCACATGTAAAGTTAACTTATTTTATATATTCTCAATAAAACAAACCAAATACATGAAATCAACTATAAAATGTCTTTTTAATAATGTACTGGGAGATTATCTGTGTAGCAAACTTTTAACTGAGTATTTTGCATAGCAGTCTGGGATTGGAATGCACAAGCACATTGTGCATAAAAAAAAATAAATCATGGATTAATTTTTTAAAATAAACAATAAGCCACATTTAGTGCAGTTCCTTCCAACACACATTATTCTGCCAACTTTTTTTTATTAACACATCGGCCGATTCCCACCAAGGCAGGGTGGCCTGAAAAAGAAAAACTTTCATCATTCACTCCATCACTGTCTTGCCAGAGGGGTGCTTTACACTACAGTTATAAAACTGCAACATTAACACCTCCCCTTCAGAGTGCAGACACTGTACTTCCCATCTCCAGGACTCAAGTCCGGCCTGCCGGTTTCTCTGAATCCCTTCATAAATGTTACTTTGCTCACACTCCAACAGCACGTCAAGTATTAAAAACCATTTGTCTCCATTCACTCCTATCAAATACGCTAACACATGCTTGCTGGAAGTCCAAGCCCCTCGCACACAAAACCTCCTTTACCCCCTCCCTCCAACCTTTCCTAGGCCGACACCTACCCCGCCTTCCTTCCACTACAGATTTATACACTCTCGAAGTCATTCTGTCTCGTTCCATTCTCTCTACATGTCCGAACCACCTCAACAACCCCTCCTCAGCTTTCTGGATAATAGTTTTGGTAATACCGCACCTCCTCCTAATTTCCAAACTCCGAATTCTAGGCATTATATTCACACCACACATTGACCTCAGACATGACATTTCCACTGCCTCCAGCCTTCTCCTCATTGCAACATTCATCACCCATGCTTCACACCCATATAAGAGTGTTGGTATAACTATACTCTCATACATTCCCCTCTTTACTTCCATGGACAAGGTTCTTTGTCTTCACAGACTCCGAAGTGCTCCACTAACCCTTTTCCCCTCATCAATTCTATGATTCACCTCATTCTTCATAGACCCATCTGCTGACATGTCCACTCCCAAATATCTGAATACATTCACCTCCTCCATACTTTGTCCCTCCAATCTGATATCCAATCTTTCGTCATCTAATCTTTTTGTTATCCTCATCACCTTACTCTTTCCTATATTCACTTTCAATTTTCTTCTTTTACACACCCTACCAAATTCATCCATCAACCTTTGCAACTTCTCTTCAGAATCTCCCAAAAGCACAGTGTCATCAGCAAAACGCAACTGTGACAACTCCCACTTTGTATTTGATTCTTAATCTTTTAACCCCACACCTCTTGCTAAGACCCTCGCATTCACTTCTCTTACAACACCATATATAAATATATTGAACAACCACGGTGACATCACACATCCTTGTCTAAGGCCCACTTTTACTGGGAAATAGTCCCCCTCCCTCCTACACACTCTAACCTGAGCCTCACTATCTTCATAAAAACTCTTCACTGCTTTCAGTAACCTACCTCCTATTCCATACACCTGCAACATCTGCCACATTGCCCCCCTATCCACCCTATCATACGCCTTTTCCAAATCCATAAAGGCCACAAAAACCTCTTTACCCTTATTCAAATACTGTTCACCTATATGTTTCACTGTAAACACTTGGTCTACACACCCCTACCTTTCCTAAAGCCCCCTTGTTCATCTGCTATCCTGCTTTCTGTCTTACTCTTAATTCTTTCAATAATAACTACCATACACTTTACCAGGTACACTCAACAGACTTATTCCCCTATAATTTTTGCACTCTCTTTTGTCCCCTTTGCCTTTATACAAAGGAACAATACATGCTCTCTGCCAGTCCCTAGGTACCTTACCCTCTTCCATACATTTATTAAAAATTAGCACCAACCACTCCAAAACTATATCCCCACCTGCTTTTAACATTTCTATCTTTATCCTATCAATCCCAGCTGCCTTACCCCCTTTCATTCTACCCACTGCCTCACGAACTTCCCCCACACTCACAACTGGCTCTTCCACACTCCTACAAGATGTTATTCCTCCTTGCCCTATACACGAAATCACAGCTTCCCTGTCTTCATCAACATTTAACAACTCCTCAATATATTTCCTCCATCTTCTCGATACCTCTAACTCTCCATTTAATAACTCTCCTCTCCTATTTTTAACTGTCAAATCCATTTGTTCCCTATGCTTCCTCAACTTATTAATCTCACTCCAAAACTTTTTCTTATTTTCAACAAAATTTGTTGATAACATCTCACCCACTCTCTCATTTGCTCTCTTTTTACATTGCTTCACCACTCTCTTAACCTCTCTTTTTCTCTCCATATACTCTTCCCTCCTTGCATCACTTCTTTGTAAAAACCTCTCATATGCTAACTTTTTCTCCCTTACTACTCTCTTTACATCATCATTCAACCAATCGCTCTTTTTCCCTCCCACACCCACTCGCCTGTAACCACAAACTTCTGCTGAACACTCTAACATTACATTTTTAAATCTACCCCATACATCTTCGACCCCATTGCCTACACTCTCACTAAACCATCTATCCCCCAATAGTTGTTTATATCTTACTCTAATTGCCTCCTCTTTTAGTTTATAAACCTTCACCTCTCTCTTACCTACTGCTTCTATTTTCCTTGTATCCCATCTACCTTTTACTCTCAATGAATTGCTATTAACCCTTTGACTGTTTCAGCCATATATGTTTTACGAGCCAGTTTTTCAAACGTATTAATACGCCTAAATTCTAGCAACTTCAAATCAAGCGGGAGAAAGCTGGTAGGCTCACATGTGAGAGAATGGGTCTGTGTGGTCAGTGTGCACTATATAAAAAAATCCAGCAGCACGCAGCACATGAGGAAAAAAACACCGACCGTGTTTTTGGATTAAAACACCAATTTTGAGGTGTATTTTTGAATAGTATTTATGGTTGTACTCTCGTTTTCTTGGTCTCAATTTACCCTTTGACTGTTTCGGTCGTATATATACGTCTTACGAGCCACTGTTTTGTACGTATATATACTCAAATTCTAGCAGCTTCAAATCAAGCGGGAGAAAGCTGGTAGGCCCACATATGAGAGAATGGGTCTGTGTGGTCAGTGTGCGCTGTATAGAAAAAAATCCTGCAGCACGCAGTGCATAATGAGAGAAAAAAAAGTCAGACCGTGTTTTTGGATTAAAACGCCATCTTTGAGGTGTATTTTCGTATAGTATTTATGGTTGTATTCTCTTTTTTATGGTCTCATTTGATAGAATGGAAAACATACTACAGAAATATAGATGATTTTGATTAGTTTCATGATGAAAACAACCTTGAAATTGAGCTCAAATTAGGGGAAACGTTCGATTTTTGCAAATGTTCATGAGTAAACAAATCACGCCACGCCTCCAATACATATCAATTGGCGAGTCTAATATTCTTTCACAAGTGCACTGATATTATTTATACCATTTTTACAATAATGCAATAGTCTGCATAACGGTAAATCTTCTAGAAAGCAAGACGGGCCTAAAGACGTGACTAATGAACAGATAACATCTTATTTTAGTGCCAGGAATGTCTGCATTGTTTATTCTGGACCCTATTTTGAAATTGACTAACTTTTATATTTTGCATGAAATTGGCCAAATTGCCAATTTCTGACCACTTTATTGGGTAGTTGAAATCGGTAAATTGGTGGTTTCTTGTACTCAATCAAAAGAACAAATGGAGTTCTAAAGAAATAGCTATGAGTTTGGTCGACTGGAACAATGGAATTGGCCGAAAATAGGGCTCAAAGTCGGCGAAATTGCCGATGCATATACAGTATATTGCCAAGATCACTAACTTTGCAAGAGCCTAATTCCGTAAGTTTTCCATCAAATTTCATACTTTTGGTGTCATTACCATCGGAAAAAGATTCTCTATCATTTCATAAGAAAATTTTTTTTTTTCTTTCAAAAATTTAGCGACAACAGGAGAGCACTCAGGATTAGGGGTTGCGACAGTCAAAGGGTTAATAGAATGGAAAACATACTACAGAAATATAGATGATTTTGATTAGTTTCATGATGAAAACATCCTTGAAATTGAGCTCAAAGTAGCGCAAATGAACGATTTTTGCCAATGTTCAACAGTAAACAAATCATGACACGCATCCAATACACGTCAACTGGTGAGTCTGATATTCTTTCATAAGTGCACTGATATTATTTACACCATTTTTACAATAATGCAGTAGTCTGCATAAAAGTAAATCTTCTATTTTTTGTGTGAATAAAAAAATCATAATAGAAAGCAAGAGTAATATAAGAGGGGCCTGGAGACGTGACTAATGAACAGAGAAAATGTTATTTTAGTGCCAGGAATGTCTGCTTTCTTTATTCTGGACCCTATTTTGAAATTGGCATTTTTTTTTAATTTGCGTGAAATTGGCCAAATTACCAATTTCTGACCACTTTATTGGGTAGTTGAAATTGGTAAATGGCCGGTTTCTTGTATTCAATCGATAGAACAAATGGAGTTCTTAAGAAATAGCTATGAGTTTGGTCGACTGGAACAATGGAATGGCTGAAAATAGGGCTCAAAGTCGGCGAAATCGCCGATGCATACATATCGCCGAGATCGCTAACTTCGCGAGAGCATAATTCCATAAGTTTTTCATCAAATTTCGTACTTTTTTTTTCAAATATTTTGCGACAGAATGACAGTTTCAGAAATGGGTTTGCGACAGTCAAAGGGTTAAACACCAGCTATTAAACACATCAGCCATCTCTCAGCAAGGTAGGATAATCCCAAAAAGAATTATTATTATTATTATCATCAAAGAAAGCGCTAAACCGACAAGGGTCATACAGCACTGTGGGGTAGAAAATAGTGATGGGACTATAAACAGCTAGGTGGAGAGAGAATCAGAGGTGAGGGGAGAAAAGGGGTGAAAGGGACACTAAGGGATATGTGTCAAAGGTCTTTAAGTAAAGCAGTTGCTGACAAAGTCAAAAAGTGATCGTAAGTCAAAGGTAGGGCTGTCTGCAAGAAGAGAAGGTAAAGTAAGTGTGGTAGGGCAGCGGCGGCATTGGAGGTAAATCCTGAGAGCGCGCTAGTAAACTGGGCAATCTACAAGAAAGTGAAGAACCAAAAGAGGGACCCAACAAACCTCACAGAGAGGAATAGGGTGTCGTTCCATGAGATACCCATGGGTAAGATGAGTATGGCCAATGTGGAGACGGGAGAGCGCAGTCTCCCGAGTATGGCAACGGTGGTAAGATGATGACCACAAACCTAAAAGCAGTTTAATAGAGTGCAATTTGTTATGGTGCAAGCCCAACCACCGTTGTTGCCAACGGCTGCGAAGACGATCAGAGACAACTGGAAAATAATCTCTAAACGGAAGACCCCTATAGGAAACTGGAAAGTCATGCACCGCTGACCGTGCAGCAGCATTCGCTTGTTCATTTCCCTGCACATCAACGTGTCCAGGGACCCAACAGAAAACAACGTCTTTGTTTTTGCTAGCACACAGCGTAACCATAGTTGAATGCGAAGGGCTAATGGATGAGGGGAATCAAACTGTTTAATAGCTTGTAAAGCACTGAGGGAATCTGAAATGATTACAAACGTCGAATTAGACATATATGTAATATGGAGAATTGCAATGAGGATGGCTTACAACTTGGCAGTAAAAATACTAGCCGAGTCTAACAAATGACCTCAGACATCATCGTTAGGGAACACCGCAGCAAACCCTACACCATCAGAAGATTTAGAACCATATGTATAAAGAGCAACGGCATGAGCACACAACCGTAAGTGATCAAGAAAAAGAGAGCGAGAAGCAGTCGTAGGTAGGAGAGCTTTGGCGCACGGCAGTTTGGGAGAACAGACACGGACCCTTGGAACCTCCCAAAGGGGAAGGGAAAAGGCAAACGAGGAATGAACATACAAGGGAGGTAACTGGAGAGAGGACCTGAGTGAGTGAAGATGAAGAGAAAACGGTCAGAGTAAGCAGGGCGTCAAACAAATACATGTAATGGGCTTTTACTAACATCTGAGACCAACCTACACGTATGTGGAACACGAAGGTCATGAGCACGGACAAAGTAACGAAGGCAATGAGCATCACGACGATCAGCTAAGGAAGGAACATTCGTCTCAGCATAGAGGCTTTCAACAGGGGATGAATGAAAGGCACCAAGGCATAAACATAGGCCCTGATGATGAAGGGGATCTAACTTAGATGGAGCAGAAGGAGAACCTGCAGAATAGACTTGGTCTCCATAGTCCAGCTTGGACAAGACTAGGGTGGAATGCAAATGGAGGAGAGTCTGTTGATCTGCTCCCCATGAACGATGCGCAAGAATTTTAAGGAGATTCAATCGATCATGGCAAGCTGTCTTCAGAGAGGAAATGTGAGGTTTCCATGTCAAACGGCGATCGAAGAGAAGGCCAAGAAACTTGACCATATCACATTCTGGAATACGTGAGCCGTGTAAATGCAATGGAATATCTGGGATAAGAGGACGTCTAGTGAAGGTAATGAAATGGGTTTTCGTACTAGAAAATTTAAAGCCATGAGAAGTGGCCCCAATGGAAAACTCGGTCAATTGCATCTTGAAGGGAGGCTGCTACCAGGCGATAGTCAGCGCCTGCGTAAGCTATAGCGAAGTCATCTACATACAGTGATGACCAAATATGCGATGGAAGAATGGAAGGTAGGTCATTAATAGCTAAAAGAAAAAGGGTAGTGCTAAGGACACAACCTTGTGGGACTCCCTCGGCTTGAACAAAGTTTGAGGAAAGTGAGGCGCCAACACGGACACAAAAATGTCTGTCAGATAAGAAAGCAGCAAGGAAGGTTAGTAGATTACCGCGGAGGCCTAAGGAGTGGGCTTGGGCCAAAATGTTATACGTACCTACAAATGGTGTCATATGCCTTCTCAAGATCAAAAAAGACTGCTAGGATGGAGTGTTTGTTAGCAAAGGCATTTCGTACATTTTTTTTTTTTTTTTCAACAAGTCGGCCGTCTCCCACCGAGGCAGGGTGACCCAAAAAGAAAGAAAATCCCCAAAAAGAAAATACTTTCATCATCATTCAACACTTTCACCACACTCATACATAATCACTGTCTTTGCAGAGGAGCTCAGATACGACAGCTGAGAATTGTAACTCCCAGCTGTCACTATCCCAGACCCCTCCTTTAAAGTGCAGGCATTGTACTTCCCATTTCCAGGACTCAAGTCCAGCTAAATCAATTAACTGGTTTCCCTGAATCCCTTCACAAAATGTTACCCTGCTCACACTCCAACAGATCGTCATGTCCCAAAAACCATTCGTCTCCATTCACTCCTATCTAACACACTCACACATGCTTGCTGGAAGTCCAAGCCCCTCGCCCACAATACCTCCTTTACCCCTTCCCTCCAACCTTTTCTAGGATGACCCCTACCCTGCCTTCCTTCCCCTACAGATTTACACGCTCTCCAAGTCATTCTACTTTGATCCATTCTCTCTAAATGACCAAACCACCTCAACAACCCCACCCGTGGTATGGTTTTTTTAACCCCTCTTCAGCCCTCTGATAAATACTTTTAGTAACTCCACACCTTCTCCTAATTTCCACATTCCGAATTTTCTGCATAATATTTACACCACACATTGCCCTTAGACAGGACATCTCCACTGCCTCCAGCCTCCTCCTCGCTGCAGCATTTGCAACCCATGCTTCACACCCATATAAGAGTGTTGGTACCACTATATTTTCGTACATTCCCTTCTTTGCCTCCATGGATAACGTTTTTTTGTCTCCACAGATACCTCAATGCACCACTCACCTTTTTTCCTTCATCAATTCTATGGTTAACCTCATCCTTCATAAACCCATCCGCTGACACATCAACTCCCAAATATCTGAAAACATTTACTTCTTCCATAATCCCTCTCTCCAATGTGATATCCAATTTTCTTTATTTAAATCGTTTGATACCCTCATCACCTTACTCTTATCTATGTTCACTTTTAACTTTCTACCTTTACACTCTCCCAAACTCGTCCACTAACCTTTGCAACTTTTCTTTAGAATCTCCCATAAGCACAGTATCATCAGCAAAAAGTAACTGTGTCAACTCCCATTTGCATTTAATTCTCCATAATTTAATCCCACCCCTCTCCCCAACACCCTAGCATTTACTTCTTTTACAACCCCATCTATAAATATATTAAACAACCATGGTGACATTACACATCCCTGTCTAAGACCTACTTTTACCGGGAAGTAATCTCCCTCTCTCCTACACACCCTAACCTGAGCCTCACTATCCTCATAAAAACTCTTTACAGCCTTCAGTAACTTACTACCTATTCAATACACTTGCAACATTTGCCACATTGCTCCCCTATCCACTCTATCATATGCCTTTTCTAAATCCATAAATGCAATAAAAACTTCTCTACCTTTATCTAAATACTGTTCACATATAGGCTTCACTGTAAATACTTGATCTACACATCCCCTACCCACTCTAAAGCCTCCTTGCTCATCTGCAATCCTACTCTCTGTCTTACCTCTAATTCTTTCAATAATAACCCGACTGTACACTTTACCTGGTATACTCAGTAAACTTTTTTTTTTTTTTTTCAACAAGTCGGCCGTCTCCCACCGAGGCAGGGTGACCCAAAAAGAAAGAAAATCCCCAAAAAGAAAATACTTTCATCATCATTCAACACTTTCACCACACTCATACATAATCACTGTCTTTGCAGAGGAGCTCAGATACGACAGCTGAGAAAAGTCCCTCCCAGCTGTCACTATCTCAGACCCCTCGTTTAAAGTGCAGGCATTGTACTTCCCATTTCCAGGACTCAAGTCCAACTAAATCAATTAACTGGTTTCCCTGAATCCCTTCACAAAATGTTACCCTGCTCACACTCCAACAGATCGTCATGTCCCAAAAACCATTCATCTCCATTCACTCCTATCTAACACGCTCACACATGCTTGCTGGAAGTCCAAGCCCCTCGCCCACAAAACCTCCTTTACCCCTTCCCTCCAACCTTTTCTAGGACGACCCCTACCCCGCCTTCCTTCCCCTACAGATTTATACGCTCTCCAAGTCATTCTACTTTGATCCATTCTCTCTAAGTAAACGTATTCCCCTATAATTCTTACAATCTCTTTTATCCCCCTTCCCTTTATATAAAGTAACTATACATGCTCTCTGCCAATCCCTAGGTACCTTACCCTCTTCCATACATTTATTAAACAAAAATACCAACCACTCCAACACTATAATCCCCCCTGCTTTTAACATTTCTGTCATGATCCCGTCAGTTCCAGCTGCTTTACCCCCTTTCATTCTACGTAATGCCTCATGCACCTCCCCCACACTCACATCCTGCTCTTCTTCACTCCTAAATGATGTTATACCTCCCTGGCAAGTGCATGAAATTACCGCCTCCCTTTTTTCATCGACATTTAAAAGTTCCTCAAAATATTCTCGCCATCTACCCAATACCTCCAGCTCCCCATCTAACTCCCCTACTTTGTTTTTAACTGACAAATCCATTCGTTCTCTAGGCTTTCTTACCTTGTTTATCTCACCAAAAATTTTTCTTGTTTTCAGCAAAATTTGTTGACAGTGACTCTCCCACTCTTTCATCTGCTCTCCTTTTGCACTCTCTCACCACTCTCTTCACCTTTCTTTTACTCTCCATATACTCTGTTCTTCTATTAACACTTCTGTTTTGTAAAAACCTCTCATAAGCTACCTTTTTCTCTTTTATCACACCCTTTACTTCTTCATTCCACCACTCCTCTTTCCTCCTGCACCCACCCTCCTATAGCCACAAACTTCTGCCCCACATTCTAATACTGCATTTTTAAAACTATCCCAACTCTCTTCAAACCTTCCCCCCCACTACTCATACTTGCACTATCCCACCTTTCTGCCATATTTTCACTATTTTGAGCTTGATTTCAAACTACTTCCGGACCTGAAATCAACCAAAATCATCTCTATTTCAGTAGCAAGTCTTTCATTCTAACAAATAATACCAAAAAACGGACAATAAAACCATCCTAGAAAATATCTCAGTCACTATTTTAAAAGTTCACTAAAATATTATACAGTGGACCCCCGAGTTTCGAACTTAATCCGTTCCAGGAGCTAGTTCTAAAGTCGAAACGTTCGAAACTCGAAGCAATATTTCCCTTAAGAAATAATGTAAATCCAATTAATCCGTTCCAGAAACCCAAAAATATTCACAAAAGATACATTTTATAGAGATTAATTATAGTTTCACATACACACAACAAACATAAATAGTACTTAAATTAGTAAGAGATAAATAAACATTTAAAAAATATTTAAATAAAAATTTAAAATAACATTTTCTTACCTTTATTGAAGACTGTTGATAGCATCTGGAAGATAGAGAGGAGTGAGGGAGGGCTTAGTGTCTGCCTCAACCACTGCCTCAACCACTGCCTCAACCACTGCCTCAACCACTGCCTCAACCACTGCCTCTACCACTGCCTGGTTTATCAGGCTCTGATCCACCAGGAGGCCTGGTCACAGACCGGGCTACGGGGGTGTTGACCCCCGGAACTATCTCCAGGTAAACCACTGCCTCTACTCATAAAAGCGATTGTTGATTTGCTTTTGCCACACATCCTGGCACGCTCCACAAGTCGCACACCACTCGTATTTTTGTATAATTTCCTTCTTCACTTCTATGCTGTTTCTCACTTTCTTTACCACAGGGGTGCCACTAGGAAGTTTCTTTGGGCCCATGGTAGCTTATTTCACAGTCACACTTAATGAACAAGCACCAAACACAATGAATTAATTGTGAAATGTTTGGATGAGCGTGCAGGGTAATGTTCACTCGGAGGATAAACAAATTCAGACTGACTCACGACCCCTGCACGGGGAGGCATGCAGGCACGGGGCAGGCGGACAGGTCTGGTACACACGCGGTTCGAAACACGTGGCACGTTCAATACTCGGGACAAAATTGGTTCAAAAAAATAGTTTGAAACTTGAATCGTTCGATACTCGACGCGTTCGAAACTCGGGGTTCCACTGTAATTTCTAAATGAAAAAAGAATGCCATACATAACTTTCATCTGGTTCTTAAGTTGGGAAGACTATTTTCTTGTGCATTATATATGGAGGAACTTGTATTTTCAATATGACTTCATTAACCTCTTGTTACAATTTCCTCCTTCCTGACACAAACAGAATGTTGGTAGTTGGCTCAGTGTCAATATAGCAAAGAAACATCATTCTTAAGTGATACCAATAATGATAAGGAAGGATACCTAAAGGATGAGGTTTTAACCAAATGCTTAATAAAACTACAGTAAAATGAACTATAACAGTGCTTGGAATAAGGATATGGATGCACATCTATACCGAGCTATAAAGATCCTGGGAATGAGTATCGGGTTGCATGTCTAAACAGGTTTACACTTCAAAATATAACGGAGAGACTGTGGATGAAGACACTGTACCTGGGCAAAACTTTAGTGTAAGGTGTGACAGTGTTCAGGGGACAAAGCTATGGCAATATGCCATGAAGTGTGAGAATTCCTAATACAGTGGACCCCCGGATTACATCATTATTTCGTTCCAGAATGCTGTTCAAGTGCCATTACCGAACGAATTTGTTCCCATAAGGAATAATGTAAATTAGATTAGTCCTTTTAGACCCCCAAAAATACACTTACAAAAGTACTTACAAAAATACACTTACATGATTGTTCGAGTTTGGAGCAGTACATAATTCAGGGGTCCACTGTAACTGCTGATAGTGTAAGGAAAATGTTAAGTGAAGTATGGTATATTAGGGTTGGATGCAATGGCTTGCAAACCAATATTACTGCAATAAAGATTTTTTGTTAAATGAGGAAATGTACAGTGCCACAATGAATATACAGTTGTATGTGATTATTTACTTTACCATATTCACCAGTAACACTTGCAAATGAAGCAAGAAAATGCAGGTATAAACTCATTAACTTCTAGCACAAATAAAAAAGTAAAAACCTGTTCTGGCTACAAAAATTGGTTTGGTCTATTATAATGTATGAAAACAAGTAACTCCTAATTTCTTTTGGCTTATTTTTATGCTCCTTCTGGTTCCAGAATAATTACAATCAAAACTAAGTGGTAAACCCACAAGGATCATACAGTCCAGTTCCAGATATCAGAATCAGCTGCAAGCTGAAATAAATTTAGATATTTTTGAATACAAAGAGTATCCTTGATGTCACAGCGACAATGCAAAACAGGCTATGCCTAGTTCAGTGCAGAAGCATTACATCTTATTTATTATTTACATAGTTTGTGTCTTAATGTTTAGTATTTTCTTTGTGTATCTGGGTACCTATGATGATCCTACATCATATATACAGATGACTAGTTTTACTAGATACTTTCCCTTATTATGGGCATTATTTTCCCTAACATAAAGTTTGGACATCTCCATGGAAAAGTGAAACAGAATTCTTCCTCCGTAAGCCATGCGTGTCGTAAGAGGCGACTAAAATGCCAGTAGCAAGGGGCTAGTAACCCATTCTCCTGTATACATTACTAAAGTTAAAAAAAAGAGAAATTTTTGTTTTTCTTTTTGGGTCACCCTGCCTTGATGGGATACGGCCGGTTTGTTGAAAGAAGAAGAAAGCTTGGGAAATTTTGTTTGCCTTCCCACCCCACTCTTCTCCTAAAAAGGATTCAATGCCATGCATCTATGGCCAGTGAACTCTCCAAATTCATGAGAAACATGTTCCTAAAGGTAAGGGAAAATACAAAAAGCTCTTGAATACCACTAAATACTCTCCCTTTCATGTTTTCTTATTAGGGCTCACTGAGCTCACTGTGTTTCAGAGGCCAAGTTTATTTAATTATTGCTCTAAGTTTGTAAATATAATAATGACAATTTCATTTTTTTAAGAAGGTATATTAATGACAAAAAGATTGACTAATGGTTTACTCCTTACATGGAAAAGCATATACAGTACTCTAATTATACAAAGCATTTTGGGCAGAATATAGATATTTACAAAGAATTAGCAAGAGAGAGAGATTTGGGCATGGAATATCTACTAAGTGCATTTTTAGCAAAGACTCTATGGCTGCTTTTCCATCTCTTACAAACCATTTCAGTTTGTGAAAGATCTAGTATATTACAAGAAAAAATTGTGTATTTGCATCCAGCTCTTAGCAAATTCTGATACTGTGAATTTGTAACAATTACTGCATTTCTAACAAAAAATGTCAAAATGTTGACCTGCATATCCTTGCTAAATCTACATATGGTTACATACCTTCAATGTTATTGATAACCATGGAAGTAAATATATGTGTGTACTACTACTATATATATACAGTGGTACCTCGAGTTACGATGGTCCCCAAAATCGCCCTTTTATGTAAGTTTATTTTTGGGGGTGTAAAAGGACTAGTCTATTTTACATTATTCCTTATGGGGATAAATTCGTTTGGTAATGGCACTTGAACAGCATTCTCGAACGAAAAATATCGTAATTCGAGGTACCACTGTATATATATATATATATATATATATATATATATATATATATATATATATATATATATATATATATAATATATATATATAATATATATATATAATATATATATATAATATATATATATATATATATATATATATATATATATATATATATATATATATATATATATATATATATATATATATAATATATATATATATACAGTGGTACCTCGAGTTACTGATATTTTCGTTCGAGAATGCTGTTCAAGTGCCATTACCAAACGAATTTATCCCCATAAGGAATAATGTAAAATAGACTAGTCCTTTTACACCCCCAAAAATATACTTACAAAAGCATTTAAAAAAATAAACTTACATACAAGGGCGATTTTGGGGACCATCGTAACTCGAGGTACCACTGTATATATACGTATATATATATCATATATATATATATATATATATTTTTTTTTTTTCAACAAGTCGGCCGTCTCCCACCGAGGCAGGGTGACCCAAAAAGAAAGAAAATCCCCAAAAAGAAAATACTTTCATCATCATTCAACACTTTCACCACACTCATACATAATCACTGTCTTTGCAGAGGAGCTCAGATACGACAGCTGAGAAAAGTCCCTCCCAGCTGTCACTATCTCAGACCCCTCCTTTAAAGTGCAGGCATTGTACTTCCCATTTCCAGGACTCAAGTCCAACTAAATCAATTAACTGGTTTCCCTGAATCCCTTCACAAAATGTTACCCTGCTCACACTCCAACAGATCGTAATGTCCCAAAAACCATTCGTCTCCATTCACTCCTATCTAACACGCTCACACATGCTTGCGGGAAAGTCCAAGCCCTCGCCCACAAAACCTCCTTTACCCTTCCCTCCAACCATTTCTAGGATGACCCCTACCCCGCCTTCCTTCCCCTACAGATTTATACGCTCTCCAAGTCATTCTACTTTGATCCATTCTCTCTAAATGACCAAACCACCTCAACAACCCTTCTTCAGCCCTCTGACAAATACTTTTAGTAACTCCACACCTTCTCCTAATTTCCACATTCCTAATTTTCTGCATAATATTTACACCACACATTGCCCTTAGACAGGACATCTCCACTGCCTCCAGCCTCCTCCTCGCTGCAGCATTTGCAACCCATGCTTCACACCCATATAAGAGTGTTGGTACCACTATACTTTCGTACATTCCCTTCTTTGCCTCCATGGATAACGTTTTTTGTCTCCACAGATACCTCAATGCACCACTCACCTTTTTTCCTTCATCAATTCTATGGTTAACCTCATCCTTCATAAACCCATCCGCTGACACGTCAACTCCCAAATATCTGAAAACATTTACTTCTTCCATAATCCCTCTCTCCAATGTGATATCCAATTTTTTTTTATTTAAATCGTTTGATACCCTCATCACCTCATCATACATTTATTAAACAAAAATACCAACCACTCCAGCACTATATCCCCCCCTGCTTTTAACATTTCTGTCATGATTCCGTCAATTCCAGCTGCTTTACCCCTTTCATTCTACGTAATGCCTCACGCACCTCCCCCACACTCACATCCTGCTCTTCTTCACTCCTAAACGATGTTGTACCTCCCTGACCAGTACATGAAATTACCGCCTCCCTCTTTTCATCGACATTTAAAAGTTCCTCAAAATATTCCCGCCATCTACCCAATACCTCCAGCTCCCCATCTACTAACTCCCCTACTCTGTTTTTAACTGACAAATCCATTCGTTCCCTAGGCTTTCTTACCTTGTTTATCTCACTCCAAAATTTTTTCTTGTTTTCAGCAAAATTTCTTGACAGAGCCTCTCCCATTCTTTCATCCACTCTTCTTTTGCACTCTCTCACCACTCTCTTCACCTTTCTTTTACTCTCCATATACTCTGCTCTTCTATTAACACTTCTGTTTTGTAAAAACCTCTCATAAGCTACCTTTTTCTCTTTTATATATATATATATATATATATATATATATACAGTGGTACCCCGACTTACGATGTTATCATCTTACTCTATTTTCGATAACCGATATTTATAACGTAAGAAATTTGATTGTGACTTACGATGTTTGCTTCGTCTACCGACATTCGTACCGGACGTGTCCGCTTGGCGCCCAGCTGAGCGCGCACTCCAGGGAGCATCAGTGCTATTGTTTACAAGCGAGAGCGACCACCCACCCACACCCACGCATTCATACCAGTATATTGTCATTATTCCACTGTTTTTAGTGCTTGCAACTGCTAAATAAGCTACCATGGGTCCAAGGAAAGATCCTAGTGCTAAGCCTGTGGTAAAGAATGTGCAGGGAGTGAAGCATTTATGCAGGGAGTGTAGCATTTATGCAGGGAGTGTAGCAGGCATGCAGGGAGTGTAGCAGGCATGCAGGGAGTGTAGCAGGGATGCAGGGAGTGTAGCAAAGATGCAGAGAGTGTAGCAGGGATGCAGGGAGTGTAGCAGGGATGCAGGGAGTGTAGCAGGGATGCAGGGAGTGTAGCAAGGATGCAGGGAGTGTAGCAAGGATGCAGGGAGTGTAGCAAGGATGCAGGGAGTGTAGCAAGGATGCAGGGAGTGTAGCAAGGATGCAGGGAGTGTAGCAGGGATGCAGGGAGTGTAGCAAGGATGCAGGGAGTGTAGCAAGGATGCAAGGATTGTAGCAAGGATGCAGGGAGTGTAGCAAGGATGCAGGGAGTGTAGCAGGGATGCAGGAGTGTAGCAAGGATGCAGGGAGTGTAGCAAGGATGCAGGGAGTGTAGCAAGGATGCAGGGAGTGTAGTAGGCATGCAGGGAGTGTAGCATTCATGCAGGGAGTGTAGCAACGATGCAGGGAGTGTAGCAAGGATGCAGGGAGTGTAGCAAGGATGCAGGGAGTGTAGTAGGCATGCAGGGAGTGTAGCATTCATGCAGGAGTGTAGCAAAGATGCAGGAGTGTAGCAAGGATGCAGGGAGTGTAGCAAGGATGCAGGGAGTGTAGTAGGCATGCAGGGAGTGTAGCATTCATGCAGGGAGTGTAGCAAAGATGCAGGGAGTGTAGCAAGGATGCAGGGAGTGTAGCAAGGATGCAGGGAGTGTAGCAAGGATGCAGGGAGTGTAGTAGGCATGCAGGGAGTGTAGCATTCATGCAGGGAGTGTAGCATTCATGCAGGGGAGTGTAGCATTCATGCAGGGAGTGTAGCATTCATGCAGGAGTGTAGCATTCATGCAGGGAGTGTAGCATTCATGCAGGGAGTGTAGCATTCAAAGAAAAGGCCAGTAACCCCAGAAAAGAACTTGGTACCTGCAGTGTTAATGGAAGGGATTCCCCTTCAAACACTAGCATACTACTCCACCTTCTCCCCTCCTCCCGTCCTCCACACATCAACAACTCTTCAATAAATGTAAGTGACATGTTATTGTTCAATATTTGCATGTGTATTTAGGTATTCTTTATTAAATTTTGTATTATTTAATGTCAAAAGTTCTAAAAATATTTTATTTAACTACTTTTGGAAGTCTTGGACGGATTAAATTTATTTCCATTATTTCTTATGGGGAAAATTGATTCGTTTAACGATTGTTTCGCCTTAAAATATGCCCCTCTGACGAATTAATATCGTAAGTTGGGGTACCACTGTATATATATATATATATATATATATATATATATATATATATATATATATATATAATATACATATATATAATATATATATAATATATATATATAATATATATATATATATATATATATATATATATATATATATATATATATATATAATATATATATATATAAATATATATGCAAGACAACCACTATGAAAAAATAGAAGAATTCCAAGCGCTTTCGTGACTACTCACATTATCAAGGAACTATAAAAGGAAACATGACAAGAAGGCTTATAAAGGGGCAGAATACACCTCACAGTCACATCACACTAACAAAGACTACACCTCACAGTAGCGTATTAGCTCTATAGGTTCAGTTTCTTATAAACTTTCTAAATGGCTTGTTGATATTTTGAGCCCAATTGTTGGAAAAATTTCTAATTTTAATGTTAAAAACAATTTAGATTTAGTTGATATATTAAGCACCTTGGCTGATTTAAATGATTTCAATATGGTTAGTTTTGATGTTACCTCCTTGTTTACAAAAGTTCCAGTTGATGATTTACTAAGATTCTTATCTGAAGAACTGGTTAATTATGATTTACCATTGCCAGTTCCTACTATCATTAAACTTATTAAACTTTGCATTGTTGATGCAAAATTTGTATTTAATGATGAGTTTTACACTCAGTAGTTTGGTATGGCAATGGGAAATCCTCTTTCACTTGTTCTTAGTAAATTCTATATGGAATTTTTTGAAACAAGATTGCTTAACACTATCCTTCCCAATAGAGCTAAGTGGTATAGATATGTTGATGATATTTTGTGCCTTATGCCTAAGAATGTAGACATAAACCATTTCCTTGTTAAATTAAATAGCTTAGCTCATTCTATAAATTTTACTGTTGAATTCGAAGTAAATAACTCATTGCCCTTCCTAGATGTGTTTATTATTAAGGGTAACATTGATTTTAAATTCAAAATTTACAGAAAACCTACAAATAATTGTTCCTATGTACACTATTACTCTTCACATCAAGATAGAGTTAAAGTGTCGGTTTTTTCTTCAATGTTTTTGAGAGCTTTACGCATTTGTAGTCCAGAGTTCATAGATGAAGAAATCTCTAAAATTTATGAAATAGCTAATGATTTAAAATACCCAAGAAACATAATTGATAAATCTTTTAAAATAGCTAGGAATACATTTTACAATCCAAAAAGGGACAACCAACCTTATTCAACCAAAAATATGTTGGTTCTCCTTACCATGAAAACTTGGTTGATATACCTTCCTTTCTTAAGAATTTTAATATCAAAGTGGTATTTAAAAATCTTGATACAGTAAAAAGACTTTTGATAAAAAATTCCCCCCAAAATGCTGACGTATGTGTCTATAAGATTCCCTGTAAAATATGCGATAAAGTTTATTATGGTCAAACTGGTTAAAGTCTTGAACTAAGATTAAAACAACATAAATATAGCATTAGAACTGGACAAGATTCTAATGCTCTATTTATTCATGTGAGAGACTTTAACCATCCAATTGATTTTCAAAATGCTGAGAAGGTTGTATCAAGCAAGTCCATGGTTGAGAGGAATATAATAGAATCATGTTTCATTAAAAGCAGTTTTCAAAATAATATGAATATTTCTTTTGGTTTATATAAATTGGATTCATTTATAATTAATAAAATTTGGGAAGAATTTAATGATAAATTGGACTAATCTTAATTAAGAACATAAGAACATAAGAAAGGAGGAACACTGCAGCAGGCCTGTTGGCCCATACTAGGCAGGTCCTTCACAATCCGTCCCACTAACAGAATATTTGCTCAACCCAATTTTCAATGCTCCCAAGAAATAAGCTTTGACAATTCTACCCACTCATGCGAGTCCACTCAAATCCAACCCTCTCACTCATGAATTTATCCAACCTAAATTTGAAACTACCCAAGGTCCTAGCTTCAATAACCCTACTAGGCAGACTGTTCCACTCATCAACTACCTATTTCCAAACCAATACTTTCCTATATCCTTTCTAAATCTAAACTTATCTACTGAATCCATTATTGCGGGTTCTCTCTTGGAGAGATATCCTCAAGACCTTATTTATATCCCCTTTGTTAATACCCATTTTCCACTTGTATACCTCGATCATGTCTCCCTCATTCTCGTCTTACAAGTGAATGTAATTTTAGGGTCTTCAATCTTTCTTCGTAAGGAAGATTTCTAATGCTATGTATTAATTTAGTCATTCTACGCTGAATGTTTTCTAACGAATTTATGTCCATTCTGTAATATGGAGACCAGAACTGAGCTGCGTAATCTAGGTGAGGCCTTACTAATGATGTATAAAGCTGTAATATAACCTCTGGACTTCTGTTGCTAACACTTCTTGATATAAATCCCAGTAATCTATTTGCCTTATTACGTACGCTAGGCATTGCTGTCTTGGTTTAAGGTTGCTGCTTACCATCACCCCAAGTCCTTCTGCAATCTGTATGGCTAAGTTCTACGTTATTTAACTATAAGTGCTTGGGTTATGGACACTCCGAGCTTCAGAACCTTGCATTTATCTACATTGAACTGCATCTGCCACTTTTCTGACCACGAATTAAGTTTGTCTAAATCTTCCTGAAGTTCTATGACATCTATGTTTGAATCAATTATCCTACCTATCTTCGTTCGTCAGCAATTTGCTCATATCACTAGTAATTCCTCATCAAGGTCATTGATATATATTATAAATAACAATGGGCCTAAGACTGATCCTGTGGAACACCACTTGTTACAAGTCCCCATTCGGATTTAACCCCATTTATGCACACTCTCTGCTTCCTATTGGTGAGCCATGACTCGATCCATGACAGCACTTTTCCCCCAATGCCATGAGCTGCCACTTTCTTTAACAGTCTCTGGTGCGGTACTCTATCAAAAGCCTTACTAAAGTCTAAATAAACAATATCGAATTCTTTATCGTGATCAACAGCCTCAAAAGCTTTACTGAAGAAGGTTAATAAATTAGATAGGCAGGAACGGCCCCTCGTGAATCCTATGTTCCTCTTCACAGAGTCGTGCGTTGTTACGCTACTGTGAGGTGTAGTCTTTGTTAGTGTGATGTGACTGTGAGGTGTATTCTGCCCCTTTATAAGCCTTCTTGTCATGTTTCCTTTTATAGTTCCTTGATAATGTGAGAAGTCACGAAAGCGCTTGGTAGGCAGTTGATAATGATAAAGAATTCGATATCGTTTATTTGGATTTTAGTAAGGCTTTTGATAGAGTACCACATCAGAGACTGTTAAAGAAAGTGGCTGCTCATGGCATTGGGGGAAAAGTGTTGTCATGGATCGAGTCATGGCTCACCAATAGGAAGCAGAGGGTGTGCATAAATGGGGTTAAATCGGAGTGGGGATCTGTAACAAGTGGCGTTCCTCAGGGATCGGTTTTGGGCCCATTGTTGTTTATAATATATATAAATGACCTTGACGAGGGAATTTCTAGTGATATGAGCAAATTCGCTGATGACACGAAGATAGGTAGGATAATCGATTCA
>WNWK01012778.1:0-58113 GCA_009830355.1 Cherax destructor | reverse complement strand
GGGATTTAGGGTGCTCATGTCTGATTCCCATGATATGATAGCTCTTGGTTTATTTTTTCCCAGTTAATTCTATGGTTATTAAAATTAAACTTACTGAACATTCCGTCTCTAACATTAGTGTCCAGTTCCTAACCCTGAGTTAATACTAGTTTGAACTCATGATGTTATGATCAGAGTATATTGTTTTTGTAACTGTTATGTCTCTGATTAATATATATTATATATATTATATATATATGTTATATATATTATATTATATATATATGTTATATATATTATATTATATATATATGTTATATTATATTATATATATATATTATATATATATATATATTATATATATATATATATATTATATATATATATATTATATATATATTCAGAAAGAAATCTAAATATTCTTCCTTGAAGTCTTTTTATCCACATCTCCGAGGCAATGGGTCCCACAATTGACACCAGAGGTGGACCCACCCTATATATATTATATATATATATATATATATATATTTATATATATTATATATACGTATATATATATATATATATATATATATATATATATATATATATATATATATATATATATATATATATATATAACCAACCTGATTCTGTTAATTATACTTAATGCACATTTTATGTGCCCACTATATCTGTACCCTCTAAAATATTGTAAACTTTGTAAATGTTATTTTAACCAATGGCTAGATAAAGACGTTTATTAGGTAAGACCTGGCTTACTTTATTACTGCAATTTTACATCCGTTTTCCTTTGTATTGTTCGTTTTCTTTGTTAATGGCGCATATACACTAGGCCTAACTAAACCACGTGAATACTGGTGAAAAAGGCAGACTATGATTTTCTTGGGAAATAACTTGACCTAAAAAAGTGACGTTATTGAAGTTATTAATCCTGGCTAGCGATAACCCAAGATTTTATTGGGACACCATTTATCTTTTGTAGCCAAGTCAGGTCTCTGACTTTTTTATGTTATGCTAGATCATTTACATTATGTAAGATAATACTTACGTGTACATGGGCCTAAATAGAGCGAAACGTTGACCCAATGAAAGCTTCTTCTGCAACGTTTCTTTTCTAAACTGTACTTGATGTTGCTGGTGCCTAAGATGAAGTATATATCACCACAGCGTCCTGGAAAAGTGCTTAATACTAAGAATCTGTTATGCTCTTCACCTCCGTGGGGCGTATCTTAAATATTTATCTAACAGGATATTAACGAATGGGAAAAAGAAAAGCCTTTTAATGGAAGCAGCAAATGATAAAATTGGCATTTTTTAAATATATACCCAAATGTACTTAGAATTTTAGGGCTTAGTTCGTTCAATTCACATGCTCTTTGCAAATTGCGAAGGAAATTTGTCTCTACCGTAATAGTGTGCGCAATATACTAGCCACTACCGCCCACCAGTGGATATGGGCGCACTATCAACTAGGCGCTACCGTAAGGTGCACAGAAACTATCAACCAGAGGACAGATATGGGGTATACAATACCCTAGCAGGATGAATATGGGGTGCCCAACAAACTAGCCAATTCGGGTTAGGTTAGGTTAGGAAAGGTTTGTCATGAAACAGGGAAAGTGTTTCCTGACTCGGGTCTTATGATGACCCGCCGTTGGAGATTTTGGTCATCTGACCGAGGCCTTCCGCTGGCTTACCGGTCCACCCCTTTTAAAATTATGGTCATAGTTATAACACTTGGGGCAAAATCTAAATCTAATAATCGTTGTAAACAGTTGTGTGCTTTCTCCCTCAAATACTTAAATATCAGCAACCTAATGGATTAGTGTACGTGTTATGTGACTTTATAACAGAAAGCTTGTGGATAGGTAAGACATGTACAACAGTTAAGTGTCTTTATTCCGAAACGTTTCGCCTACACAGTAGGCTTCTTCAGTCGAGTACAGAGGAGGCAGCAGAAGCAATGGAGCTGTAGAAACGATGTAATCAATCTATATATCCACTGCTTCCGCTGCCTCCTCTGTATTCTACTGAAGACGCCTACTGTGTAGACGAAACGTTTCTGAATAAAGATGCGTAACTGTTGCATTTATGTGTTATCTATTTGTCAGTATTATATACCATTACGGCATTCACATAGCATGGGTAGGTGATAAACCTGACTGCCTCTATGCCAGCTGTTCTTAAAGTAATAGTGCGAGATTTCAAGGGACAACAGGAGAGATAAGTGAAAAATATAGGAAAGAAAGGTTTATACAAGTTGAGAAAAGTGAAAGTTTTTCTTGAAATTGAGGTAAATGTCTCTTCTCTCGCCTTTATTTTCGAGATAATTTTTTGTGCCTTAAAATTTCTCATCCATAAGTTGCAATGTACCTTTAATTATCACTGTCAACAATGATGCAACTGAAACATTGATCGCTTAGCTTCAGTTGTGGAAAAGTCTTATCAGACGAGGTCCTGAAGAATGGTTTAACCTTACTGAATTATGTTAAACTCAACTTGTCATCTTCAAACTCTGGAGGACGACCTTCGTCGGCATTCACCTGACCTAAATAAATACACTTTCGAACTCAGTCTTATCCGGAACTTCTTTTCCACTGCAGTCAACGACGTTACTGAATTACTTGAAGAGCAGTTACCTGAATTAAAGTTTGAATCTCTGGCAAAAGATGACTTAACGAACTTTGTCAAGAGGTTTATGGTAAAGTACCTACCAGTGTACGAGCACTTCAAGTCACATCACTGTCATTAATATATCTGAGCAAGAAAGAAAGCTTGATGTGAAGACTGCTCTTCGATGAGCACTTACCCACACAGGGTAAAATTACCCACTTCTAATGTCTTTTAATTTTCATAGAGCTGCATCACATCAGATGAGAATTTGTGGATGAAGAAGTAAAACTGGAAAAGGAATATGTTTATTAATTTTGTTATATTTATTGTAAGTAAAAAGTACCAGTACAATCGTTTTCATTAGTAATTTCTTCCTGTGAATATTTCTGAGTATATTCTGTCCTGGTTTACACAGAAGATGTTGCATATAAAGAATTCAACATAGTTACAAGTAGAAGATGGGAACTACAGTGTCTGCACTCTGAAGGAGAAGGTGGAGATATATTGCAGTTTTGAACTGTAGTATCGGCATGCCTCTGGCATACCGATACTACAGTTCATGCCTTGATGGAGTATAATGAAAGTGTTTCTTCTTTTCGGGTTACCCGGCCTAGGTGGGAAAAGGCCGATGTGTTTATATATATATATATATATATATATATATATATATATATATATATATATATATATATATATATATATATATATATTTATATATATATATATATTTATATATATTTATATATATATATTTATATATATATATATATATATATATTTATATATATTTATATATATATATTTATTTATATATATTTATATATATATATTTATATATATATATATTTATATATATATATATATATATATATATATATATATATATATATATATAATGTATATGTATAATGTTCAGTTGACTTAAATATTACGGAAGAGGAGTATTGGGTCAGAGACGCTCTCATGTGAGGGTGGAGGGTGATGGGACAGGTGTGTATATTGAGTTATGGGATCAGAGAAAGTATGAAAAACAAAGCTCTTTGTAGTGTCAAAAAAAAGAGTAGCATATTTTTCATCATGAAAGTTCCTTGGTGGTAACAGAGTCCATGCGATCTATTTCTTTTAAATACTTACAAAGCTATGATAAAAATAACTAATTATGCTTCCTTAATGTGGTCGAGGATGTTTACATGACTTACAAGTATGTTCTGTGTTGTGATTATGAGAATGTATAAATGGAAGTGGAGAAGAACCCTTCCTCCGTGATGCAATGCTTTAGAAAACTGACAATTGGAAGACTGAGACACTTGTTCAACATTTGGGAATCTTTACTGAGGAAACATTTCGCCAGCCACTGGCTTCTTCAGTCCAATACATAGAAGAACGGTGGAAGATGAGGAGTTTGAGGTAATCAGTTCTAAATGATTCACATGTGTTTCATCTTTCCTCGGTAAACCATGCGCGTCGTAAGAGGCGACTGAAATGCCGGGAGCAAGAGGCTAGTAACCCCCTTCTCCTGTATAAATTACTACATGTAAAAGAAGAAAAGCTTTACGTTTATTCTTTTCCGGGTCACCTGCCTCGGTGGGAGACTGCCACCGTATTAAAAAAGAAATAACGGAGCTTCTTAGTTTCTGCTGCTAATGGCTGGTAGAACAGACAATCTTGACTGATCTCTGGAAATTTCTCCAGAGCCATGCAATCTTAAGAATATGACGTAAATCGCACAAATTGGGGTGATTTATGCTGTTATCTTCTGCATGACGGGTTATATTCCATTCTGTTTTTTCGTTACCTTGTCACAATAATATAATTTTAGCCAACAGATGTGCCATGAGCAAGATGATAATCAGTTCAGATCGTTACTTCCCGCTGATACAATGTCGTGACTTCTTGCAGTGACAAACCTGAATTTTAGAAAACAAATATTAAGCGAAATATAAAAAAGTAAAATACTTAAATGTAAAGAAAAAAACATATAATAATGCAGTAAATCCCTGAGGTTTATTTAACGCAGGTGTGGCGGAACCTTGACCTTCCGTCAGCTAAGAACGTAATTGCACATATTCCATAATTACGTAATTTCTATCCGTATGTCGCAAAAGCCATAGGTAAATATTTCAACTATGTTTATATGACACTAACTTTTGTATCTTCAAAAACTTGAAGACAGGTGCAAGCCACACCCTCAGCACCTGCTTGTGTGCGCTCGTGCCTCTCTCTGTGAGACTTGTGGTTGGTCTCCTTAGGGTACAATAGGGTTTAAAGAATGTGGACTTAGGTAGAAATATTATTAAAACAGCAAGTCACTTATACACATCTAGTTAAGAACACCTTAATCCTTAATATAGGGATTCAAGTAAACTCTAAAGGAATACGGTAGAAAGACACTCGGTGCAGAGCAAACTTGTAGACTACAGTTCACTCTGCATAGAGCTTTACCAAGCAATGACTTGATAAAGCTCTACACAGAGCGAAACGTTGTGTATAGTACAGGTTTGCTCTGAACCAGATGCCATTTTCATCTGCAATATCTGTTATCTTTTTTTCTGAGTGCACATCTCCGGAGATCTGTGCACAACTCTCTGTATATACACTGCTGCTCATTGCAAACACATCAGAAGATATAAAATATATACGACTTGTGCTTTTTTTTTAACTCTGCGAGAGTTTCCTGTAGATATGAAAAAAAATATGATACCGATAAGTAGTAGAACAACACACATTGAAATTACTTTAGGACACGTTTAATGGAAATGTTTCAGTCCTGGGACAGATTCAAGGACCGAAATGTTTCCCCAAATCATCATCATTTCTACAAGCACATGACAGAACTTAGAGACATAGCTGACATAAATGACATACTGTATAGAAAATCTCTGATTACGCAGAGCATTTCTAGCAATTTGGGTTAATTTTGTCCTAAAGGATGCGACCCACACCAGGGACAGCACATGTCTTAAAGAAACAAGTCCCAGTATTTTGACCTTTACCGGGGATCGAACCACGGACCTCTGTGTGAGCTGAGTGGGCTAAAAGCCGAGCTAGGTCACTGCAATTTGTCTTTTTTCCTAAGTCTCTTATTTTTCGTGTGTTTGTGTTTTTATGTTTGGAGGGTTAGTTTTGGCTAAAGTGCGTTGTGGAATGTGTTTGTGATAAATGGTTTAAAACCGACAAGTTGAAGATTCAGACACTTATGCAACATATGGGAATCTTTATTGAAGAAACGTTTCGCCACACAGTGGCTTCATCAGTCCATACAAAGGAGAATGGTGAAGAATAGGAGGTAGAGGTAATCAGTCTCTGAGGGACTGATTACCTCAAATTACTCCTGTTCTTCACCATTCTCCTTTGTATGGACTGATGAAGCCACTGTGTGGCGAAACGTTTCTTCAATAAAGATTCCCATATGTTGCATAAGTGTATCAATCGGAATGTGTTTGTTCTGCTCACACCTGACACCAGACGGAGAGTCGAGCCTTCAACGGTCGTTGTGCTGAATGATTCACATTATGAAATAAAATACAATACTTTATAGCAATTGTTCTCAGATCTAGTAATTTATAAAACTTCCTTAATTTATTATTTCTTTAGTTATTCTATTTCGCATCTCGCACTTCCATAAGGGTGTTCCCTTTTCTACATTCCTGGGATGATACTTCCTAGATGTGCCTGAACAGCAAAGTTGTGAGAGCTATGTGCTCAGGCAGGCCGCTAGCAACAACAGCCAGGTTAATCTAGGGATTCCCATCAGCAGAATTTTCAGGACATGGAGGAACCACTAACAGATGCTATTAAAAATGACACGTTGGACACCAGTTGCCAAAATCCAATGCAACTGGAATATGAGGAATTCATGGAGAGTTGCAACACAGTAGGAAGAACAATGAGACTGCTAAAATACGCTTCAGAAAGCTCTTCCCAGCCCACTAAGGTGGGTTAGTAGATAATTCTCTTATAGAAGCATTCCCCATAATCTTTCAAGGGGATCCTAAAAAAAAAATCAACATATTATAAGGACCTTAAACTCGTTGTACCTTGTCCAATAAACACAGACTTCTTGCAGTTGTTGACTCTGCTACTGAAGATGTACCACAACATCTTGCAGATATCACACCAAGTAATTTTTAATTAAATAATAGATGACAGCTTGTATGACCTCAAGGAAGAGACGGACAAAGATCATAACGTGTAGAGAATAAGGAAATTTAAACAAAATGTATATTAGGAGGAGTGTGACACAGAAACCGTCCAACTAGCAATCATGGATACAATTCCACACATGGTATGGAATGGATTCGAAAACTTTTCTGTCGAGCTTCACCGAGCTGTACAATAATTATTTTTAAATATCCATAATATGAAAGTGAGCATTTAAGTAAATTCAAAATTAGGCCCAACTTATTTATCATAAGTTTGTCATAACGTGCATAACATACCGAAAGATATGAAAACATAAGAAACCCCTCTATGTTTCGTGTCTTTCTCTCCCTACCCACACCAAATTACACTTCACCCACACCAAACTACACTTCACCCACACCAAACTACACTTCACCCACACCAAACTACACTTCACCCACACCATACGATGCTCACCTAACCTCTCCCCCACATCTCATAAACACTAAACCCTCATGGAACTTGCTAAGCATCCGCCGCAACGGTGTCTCAGGACTTTCTCCTAAAATAGGAAAAGTAATTGAGAGAGTGGAAAACTCACCACAAACTTTATCATTCAGCATTTTAGTTCAGTCCTACCACTAAACGCCACAAAAACCACACCAACAGCTACTCCCCACAAATCGCAATAAATAAAAATTAAAAAAAGTAGATCAATTGCAGCCAGTCACAGTTCCCTCAGTTGTGAGGATAAAGCCGGTACAAAAAATACCATAGGCATGGTCTAGGGCCGGGCCGCTGGGACGTTGACCCCCGGAACAACGTCTAGGTAGGTAGAATCACCAGAGTTGGGTCAGTAATGCGCACAGCGTCACACGCAAACGTACTAAAATTTAACATGGTCAATTTAACCCTAATGACCTGGAGCATAATAAAAAGAGTAAAATAATCACTCTCAGAATTAAAGAAATACGTTCCCTTGTAAAAAGTTTTTCTTTTATAACTGAAGTCCATTTAACACCTAAACACAATCCAACTTATAAAAAAATAACATTATAAGCAATGACAAAGCAGACCTAACAGCATGAGAGGAAGTGTCATTCATCTTGACACGCAAGTCATGCAATCTCGTAACCCTTCCAATACCCAACTAGTAAACTTGAAACACCCTGAGATTAGTGGGCTCTCAGAGGTGCACATGTCTTGTTTACACACTTGTACAACCCAGGAGGAACGCTAGGCACAACTGAATTATTTTTATCAAGATTAGCTTCAAAAGTCAATAATTATAGGCGATCTACATGAAATCCACCCAACATGGAGGAGAGGAACCCAAAACACTATATATTCTGTCGGCTCATTACCATCTCGTATATTTTAACAATAAAAACGGTAACGAAGCCTCTCTAGAAACATGTTTAGGCTCTGCTCAGTTTAGACAAGGAATCCAATGTTATACTGGACACAACGTCGGTAGTGTTCGCAATTACACAGGAAATTTCTCAATTTCGAGACACACGGTCGCCCATTCTCACTTCCAAAATAGACCACACAAAAAAATCAACAAAAACGAAATGGATATCAACGGAAAACATCTTTAAGTAAAAGGACACAAATGCAACTAATGCAACGTTTCGCTCTCCAGGAGCTTTGTCAAGCCGCGGCTTGACAAAGCTCCTGGAGAGCGAAACGTTGCCACAATAAAATGTCACATTAGTTGCATTTGTCTTTTTCTACCAATATTGAAAACCATCTTTACACACTAAGTTCCCACCCTGAAAATCCTCTACAACATTGAAATCATTAGGCGAGATAGGACCTTTCCATAGCATATATAACAGAAAATAGCGAGTGTTAACTAAGTTTCTACAAACAACGAAAAGCTTAGCAGTACCTGAACAAGAAAAAATAAGTCAGTCTTGCTGAGGCGACGCCAGCAAGTGCCCAACATGGTGACGACAGACATCACTGTGGGTCTTCATGCGACCATGACCCACGTCAGCAGAAATTTTCGTAATGCTCCTGATCAAAAAAAAGGTATCAAATGAAGCCACACAACAAGAATGACATCCCACTACCACGTGTGTACTCGTCGGAAGAGGATACCTATTAGTAAACTGCATATATCATGAAGCAAGTTGACCATATAGATGTCAAGGAAGTCAGGCTTCTATCACCACCACCCCTACTTGTTTCCTCTTCCTCCTTCAGTCATGTGTTCGTGTCTTCTCTACTTTTTCTCGCTCACTTGTGATTTGACAGTGACCCAAGATGGACCTCAGGCTGGACTGTGAGGGTAAAACTCTCGAAACTGGACACAGGTTTCTTACATGTCATTTGAAACTTTTATTTCGCGGTGGTCCCACCTTGGCTCGGATCCATTAACTTGTGATGGCCCTTAAGAAGCACTCTAGTTGGTAGGTAATATGCAGGTCGGTAGTGGGCCGAGTCCTGCATTACTTTCACGAACATTGATCATAAACCACGTTAATGGCACCCCACCACCACCACCACCACCAGAACTGTACCATCCCCACCACCAGAACTGTACCACCCCCACCCCAACCAGCCAGCTGAACACTATCACCTTTGTTCACAAGACCCAGGCAGAAATTACAGGGATTATGTACGTTAACTAGGATCGGATATTTTCTTGTCTGTCCCTGTCTCTGTCTGTCTGTCTGTCTGTCTGTCTGTCCCTGTCTCTGTCTGTCTGTCTGTCTGTCTGTCTGTCTGTCTGTCTGTCTGTCTGTCTGTCTGTCTCCCTGTCTCCCTGTCTCCCTGTCTCTCTGTCTCTCTGTCTCTCTGTCTCTCTGTCTCTCTGTCTCTCTGTCGCTCTGTCTCTCTGTCTCTCTGTCTCTCTGTCTCTCTCTGTCTCTCTGTCTCTCTCTCTCTCTCTGTCTCTCTCTCTGTCTGTCTGTCTGTCTCTCTCTCTCTCTCTCTCTCTCTCTCTCTCTCTCTCTCTCTCTCTCTCTCTCTCTCCCATCACTGATCAAATGTTAAAAAATTACGCCATAAAGAGCCGACTCAACAACTTCTTTTGGAAGTATTGTATTAAGAAGATACAATGCTGGGACCGACTATAGCAACTGGCTCCTCGACGTCACTTCACTTACTACTCAGGACGACCAGTTGATCATGAATCAACCGAGACATAACAGCAGTGGTGTTAGCATAAGTTAGATCAGTGGTAGTGGCTAAGGTTGACAAGTGACCACTCTGGCCGCAGCAGGGTAGTGGTGAGGCAGTGGCGGTCAATGGTCATCAACCAACCAGAGTACAGAATAGTGATGGTTGAATGAATAGTGGTAATGACAGTGGAAGCAGCTAACGACTGACCAACCAGGGCATATCAACAGTGGTATAAATATAAGCAATGATAGTGGCAGTAGTTAAAGCAGTAGAAGTCTGCTTTAGCTACTGATAAAAAGTACTTACCATTAAAATATTCAAGTATGTTTTTCTGTGTTCACTCACCTAGCCGTAAGCGTGACCAGTTTGAATGGAGATTAGGGAGAGAGCCTTCTGCTATACCATTAAAACCTATATTATCTAGACAGTAATAGAGGTAGTTAGACCGTCGTTATTTATTCTTAGATAACCTCGATGCGTAACGTTAGGTCTGTCCTCTGCCTTGCCTATGTGTTCTTACATAGTCTATTTCTGATCTTCCTGGCTCTGCATATAGCACTGAATCTAGAACCTCTAATGAACATATGTCTCTCTTGTACAGAAGCAGAAATTCCCACCATTAATAATAACCATTACTCTGAACTGCATTTTAGGGGAAACGTTGACAGAAATGTGGACATTCCATATTTCATGAAAAATTGTCTCCTATCTTTCTGTGTCTGTCTTTCCCTGTCTCTGTGTCTGTTTGTGTGTCTGTGTCTCTGTCTTTACCTGTATCTCTCCCCTGTCTCTGTCTCTGTGTGTATGTCTGTGCCTGCCTCTGTCTCTGTGTGTATGTCTGTGCCTGTCTCTGTGTGTATGTCTGTGCCTGTCTCTCTCTCTGTGTGTATGTCTGTGCCTGTCTCTTTCTCTCTGTGTGTATGTCTGTGCCTGTCTCTTTCTCTCTGTGTGTATGTCTGTGCCTGTCTCTCTCTCTCTGTGTATGTCTGTGCCTGTCTCTGTGTGTATGTCTGTGCCCGTCTCTCTCTGTGTATGTCTGTGCCTGTCTCTGTCTCTCTCTGCGTTCTTGCTTCTCTCCCACAAACGACAATCATTTTGTTCCTGGTGACGGGTTTTTCATTCTGCTTGCTTGATTTTTCCTTCCTCAATGTTTTCCTTAATGATTTGAGAACTCCTCTCCCTTCGTGTTCCCTCTAGGTAGGTAGCTTGTTGCCAGACTCTTGATCCATGGTTCTGGAATTATCCTCTCCTTCAATGGATCGAACCTGAGTGCCTCCCATTCCCCAGGCGCAATATGACCCCTGTTTCTAGTACAATTCTCTGTGTTATGACCTTACCTAAGTAGTCATGGTTTGCACAGTCACGAAACCCACGTTCCTCTCGGCTATATTTTTTTTACTACGCTTTTAATAGCTTTCTTTTTTGCATTTCTTTCGTGTTGTGTCCAGGGTTATAATTCATATAATTTGGAGAAGGCAAGCAGTAAGTTAGGCTCCTGGGTGCAGCTCAGTGAGGGTAAGGTGTATATTGACTGTATGTTGTATGACGTCAAGAATTTATATTGTTTAAAGTTAGTTTTCAGTTGCTGCTTCTGTGTGTTTACCAAATGTAACTTCTTTTGTTCAAGAAAAATGGCGGTATGATTTTGTCCGTGTGTCGTATCCAGTTCTCTTAGTGCTTACTGTGTAATATTTAACGATAGAAATTACTACTACTATTACTATTATTATTATTATTATTATGGTAAGTGATAAGAGGTTGTTATTAGAGCGTTAATCTCTCTTCTTGGTAACCAGTTGATTATTATTATAATCATGGGGTAGCGCTAAACCCGTAGGATTATACAGCGATGTTGGGGTGGGTGGGTGTGTAAGGTATTCAGGCTCAATTCAGGGAACCAGAACACAGATCCAATTCCCTAGACTCCACTACCGTGGCTGGAGTAATTCACAACTAGCCCCCACTACCGTGGCTGGAGTAATTCACAACTAGCCCCCACTACCGTGGCTGGAGTAATTCACAACTAGCCCCCACTACCGTTGCTGGAGTAATTCACAACTAGCCCCCACTACCGTGGCTTTAATAATTCACAACTACCCTACAATACAGCGGCTGGAATAATTCACAACTAACCCACAACACCGTGGCTGGAATAATTCACAACTAACCCACAATACCGTGGTTGCAACAATTCTCAACAAGTATACAATTCCGTGGCTGAAACGTGTCTCAACTAGCCTACGATACCTTGGCTGCAACAGTTGACAACTATCCTACAACACTGAGGCTGAAACAACTTACAACTAACCCACAACGCTGTGGCTGGTACAATTCTCAACTAGCTTGCACTTTGGCGAGGAAAAATTAGATAATGTAGGGGTCATACAGCGCCTGGGGGAGGTAATCAAGTTTGATCAGAGAAAATGGAAGTTGGCTCGTGTTCCTTGGATCAAAAACTCTTCACCAGAATCACAGATAACTCCCCTTAAAAGGAGCTGTTGGTGAACAAAAACTATCTGGTAATCTGTTCATCTTACACGGTTAAACTTACACGGTTCAAATTACACTGTTCAAATTACACGGTTCAACTTACACTGTTCAACTTACACGGTTCAACTTATACGGTTCAACTTACACTGTTCAACTTACACGGTTCAACTTACACGGTTCAACTTACACGGTTCAACTTACACGGTTCAACTTACACCGTTCAACTTACACCGTTCAACTTACACCTTTTAGTTTTAAATGGTTTGAAAACCGACAAGTTGAAGATTGAGACACTTATGCAACATATGGGAATCTTTATTAAGGAAACTTTTCGCCACACAGTGTCTTCATCAGTCCAATACAAAGCAGAGAGGGGTAAGGAGAGGAGTAGTTTGAGGTAATCAGTCTCTCAGCCTGAATTCCCATATATTGTATAAGTGTCTCAATCTTCAAATTTTAGTTACCAGGATAGGATCTATTCTCCATGGTCTTCACACTTCGTCAGTGTGGTGGCTTCTTGCTGTCGCTATTGATTATGCTAAGAGGGAGTGAAGAGAGAAGATATCTTCCGGAACAAGTTTATAGATGAGCAAGATACGTGAACTACACTTTAGTGACGGTACGTTTCACCTACTCAACAGGCTTCTTCCGTCGAAATACAGAGGAGACAGAAGACGTGGAAATGTAGATACGAGGTGATCAGTCCCTCAGCCTGGAGATGATACCAAAGTGTTATACATGTGTCTTATTCATCTATTTGCCGGTACTGTGCGCTTTTAATATAAGAACAAGTTTATCTTGGGACAATGTTACAGTGTGTGTAGATCTGTATTAAGTCATACGAGGGATGTATCTTCTGTACCACTTGATAATGCTCTACATAGAGCGAAACGTCTTAAAACCAGCTTGTTCTGAAACTTGTCTCTTCTTCACTGCTACCTGGAGGGCATTCCGGGGATCGACGTCCCCGCGGCTGTCGCTTGTACGTTACTAAAGTCACATTACGCTAAGATATAAATATATTGTCCCATTTTTGTGGTTATATCGCTGCTCTTTTTCCTGTTTACCAACGTGGGAGTTGCCAGAGGTCGCAAACCATTTATCGTGAATCATATTTTGTAAAATTTCTTTGAACGTATTTTTACTTTTGTTTACATATCCCTTTTTGGTGCGCCTACCTGTATGTACTCACCTGTTTGTACTCATTTATAGCTGCAGGGGTCGAGTCACAGCTCCTGGCCCCGTCTCTTTGCTAGTTGCTGCTAGGTCCACTCTCTCGCTGCTACAAGAGCCTTATCGTACCTCATCTTAAAGCTATGTATGGATCGTGTCTCCACTACTTAACTCAAGATTGATCCTCTTCCTGACAACTCTGAGATTGAAGAAATGCTTCCTAACATCCCTATGACTCGTGTGTGTGTATGTGTGTGTACTCACCTAGTTGTGGTTGCAGGGGTCGAGACATAGCTCCTGGCCCCGCCTCTTCACTGGCCGCTACTGGGTAACTCTCCCTGCGCCATGAGCTTTATCATACCTCTTCTTAAATCTATGTATGGAACCTGCCTCCACTACATCGCTTCCCAAGCTATTCCACTTCCCGACCACTTTGTGACTGAAGAAATACTTCCTAACATCCCTGTGATTCATCTGAGTCTTCAACTTCCAATTGTGACCCCTTGTTGCTGTGTCCCATCTCTGGAACCTCCTGTCTCTGTCAACCTTGTAAAGTTCCTCTCAGTATTTTATATGTCGTTATCATGTCCCCCCTATCTCTCCTGTCCTCCAGTGTCGTCAGGTCGATTTCCCTTAACCTCTCCTCGTAGGACATACCCCTTAGCTCCGGGACTAGTCTTGTTGCAAACCTTTGCACTTTCTCTAGCTTCTTTACGTGCTTGGCTAGATGTGGGTTCCAAACTGGTGCTGCATACTCCAGTATGGGCCTAACGTACACAGTGTACAGGGTCCTGAACGATTCTTTATTAAGATGTCGGAATGCTGTTCTTAGGTTTGCTAGGCGCCCGTATGCTGCAGCAGTTATTTGGTTGATGTGCGCCTCAGGAGATGTGCCTGGTGTTATACTCACCCCAAGATCTTTTTTCTTGATTGAGGTTTGTAGTCTCTGGCCCCCTAGACTGTACTCTGTCTGCGGTCTTCTTTGCCCTTCCCCAATCTTCATGACTTTGCACTTGGTGGGGTTGAACTCCAGGAGCCAATTGCTGGACCATGCTTGCAGCCTGTCCAGATCCCTTTGTAGTTCTGCCTGGTCCTTGTCCGATTGAATTCTTCTCATCAACTTCACATCATCTGCAAACAGGGACACTTCGGAGTCTATTCCTTCCGTCATTTCGTTCACAAATACCAGAAACAGCACCAGTCCTAGGACTGTCCCCTGTGGAACCCCACTCGTCACTGGCGCCCACTCTGACACCTCGCCACGGACCATGACTCGCTGCTGTCTTCCTGACAGGTATTCCCTGATCCATTGTAGTGCCTTCCCTGTTATCCCTGCCTGGTCCTCCAGCTTCTGCACTAATCTCTTGTGTGGGACTGTGTCAAACGCCTTCTTACAGTCCAAGAATATGCAATCTATCCACCCCTCTCTCTCTTGTCTTACTGCTGTCACCCTGTCATAGAACTCCAGTAGGTTTGTGACACAGGATTTCCCGTCCCTGAAACCGTGTTGGCCGTCGTTGATAAGCTCATTCCTTTCTAGGTGCTCCACCACTCTTCTCCTGATTATCTTCTCCATGACCTTGCATACTATACATGTCAGTGACACTGGTCTGTAGTTTAGTGCTACGTTTCTGTCTCCTTTTTTAAAAATTGGAACTACATTTGCTGTCTTCCATACCTCAGGTAGTTGCCCTGTTTCGATAGGCGTGTTGAAGATTGTTGTTAGGGGTACACATAGCTCCTCTGCTCCCTCTCTCAGGACCCATGGAGAAATGTTATCCGGCCCCATCGCCTTTGAGGTATCTAGCTCGCTTAGTAGCCTCTTCACTTCCTCCTCAGTTGTGTGTATTGTGTCCAGCACCTGATGGTGTACCCTACGTCTCCTCCTTTCTGGAGGCCCTTCTATCTCCTCTGTGAACACCTCTTTGAATCTCATGTTGAGCTCCTCACACACTTCGTGGTCATTTCTTGTGACCTCCCCTCCTTCCTTCCTCAGCCTGATCACCTGGTCCTTGACTGTTGTTGTTGTGTGTGTGTGTGTGTGTGTGTGTGTGTGTGTGTGTGTGTGTGTGGATGTATCGTTATATCAGTTTTCCACTGATAATTTTTTTTTGACTTAACTCTTGACTTGCTTTTGTGCCTGTGAGATATTTCGTACTATATCATCCTTCCCCTCCTATAATTTCCCTACTTTTTCCTAATGTCTTCCTATTAGCTCCTCCTTTTATCATCCCCTCCTCCTATCCTCGTCCTTATATCATTTCTCTTTTATTTGTAATCCTCTTTCCTCTATCTCGCTCCCAGTCATCTCCCACCTCGACACACGCACCCCCTAGTTTTCCAGGGAGTTCAAGTTTCTCTCTTTCTCTCTCTCTCTCTCTCTCTCTCTCTCTCTCTCTCTCTCTCTCTCTCTCTCTCTCTCTCTCTCTCTCTCTCTCTCTCTCTCCTCTCTCTCTCTCTCCTCTCTCTCTCTCTCTTTCTCTCTCTCTCTCTCTCTCTCTAAACCATGTTTCACTTAGAAAACTAGTTTACGAGTCGATCTTATTCAAACATAAAAGGCATGAGTTTTGATTCGACTGACTCGTCAGGAACTGCGTCCTGACACGGGTCTTAATCCTAAGATGGCCTGTCTGAGGGTCTCGAAGGAGATATCGGTATAATTCAGATGTTCTGTGTCCGCGATCATGGTCTTGATGTAGTCAAACCATACCACGGGTGGGGTTAGAACCAGCTGGGCCAGTGGCTAAAGCGACGGTCTGGAGTTTTACGACTCTCTGATCGCGGGTTCTAACCCCACCCGTGGTATGGTTTGCTTGCAATCTTGTCATTACGATTTCGTGTCTTGATGTAGTCCCTCTGCGTTCCAAGACAAAATATTTAATGTACAACAAGGGGTTGAGGTCATCAGACCACCTATCATTGTCCAGCATAAAGATATCTCTGAAGTGCAAGAATCATATAATACGCTAAACAATGGTAAGAAACTCCGTGGCATGTGGTGTAACACAAGTGTGGGTAAAAGTTTTTTTCAGAATTGTGGGGCACTGAATTGGTCTCCCTCGCGGAGCTGATTCTGGCAAAACAATTCACTCCTTTAAAATCCGGTTAGAAATACATTTTAGCAAAATTAGGAATCCCTGATGCTAGATTATTCACTACCCAGGACTCAGGACGGCTGGTTGACCTGTAATCACCCAGAACACCCACGTATTGGTAGTATAAATGTTAATAGTTGTGGTAGTGTAAGTGTTTGTAGTTGTGGTAGTTCTGTTATTATTATTATTGTTATTATTATTATTAGTAGTAGTAGTTGCTGTTATTGTAGTAATCATGTGGTAGCGTTAAACCCATCGGGTTCATACCGCAGGTTTAGAATGAATGGCTTTCAGGTTTGATTCAAGGAAGAGGAAGGGAACTCCAATTTCTTGTACCAGAAGTTCTCCTCCAGTATTAAGGTACCGTAGAAGACAATACCAGCCGTAGATATCACACTTGCCTTGCAATACTTAACGTCCCATGCGGGTTTAGCCCTTTTTTCCAGTTTTTTTTTTTACTATCTAAATGACCACCACTTTTCAAATATTCATTACTGTTTTCCCAAAAATTCAAAGTCCTTAATGGGAGGCAACGTTTTGCTCTGTGCAAAACCTGACAGAAGACCGAAACGTTGTCTTCATATTTTATCTCAAATACGTCAATTTATCAAAGTTTTTCAAAGTGACACAAAGTGACTCAGCTATCCTGTTGGAAGGAGAGGCATGGATGGTATACTATCCTTGACTCAACTATCTGGTTGGAAGGAGAGGCATGGATGGTATACTATCCTTGACTCAACTATCTGGTTGGAAGGAGAAGCATGGATGGTATACTATCCTTGACTCAACTATCTGGTTAGTAGGAGAGGCATGGATGGTATACTATCCTTGACTCAACTATCTGGTTGGAAGGAGAAGCATGGATGGTATACTATCCTTGACTCAACTATCTGGTTGGAAGGAGAGGCATGGCTGGTATACTATCCTTACCTCAACTATCTGGTTAGAAGGAGAGGCATGGATGGTATATTATCCTTACCTCAACTATCTGGTTAGGAGAGGCATGGATGGTATACTATCCTCGCCTCAACTATCTGGTTGGAAGGAGAGGCATGGATGATATACTATCCTTACCTCAACTATCTGGTTAGAAGGAGAGGCATGGATGATATACTATCCTTACCTCAACTATCTGGTTAGAAGGAGAGGCATGGATGGTACACTATCCTTACCTCAACTATCTGCTCAACAGTCTTCCTTTACACTGCATTTATTGCTATATTCCTAAGTAAGCGCTAAAGCCGTTAGGGTCATTCATCGCTTGGGGAATGGCAGTACATCAGGTGTAATCCTAGGAAATGGAAGTTAGCTCCACTTCCCAGGATCTAAAGCCTCCCTTCTCTTAGTTCACACTGCCAACCGATGTGGATCTCAACTTATGTTTTTTTTTGTAATCAAAATTAGTCTCACGCGTTGCAGAATTATGTATGCAAACTAGAGTAAATCTCTGGATTTAAGAGCAATTTATTCTCACTGGTTTAAGAAATTTTCCAAATATATAATCCATAATGATATATTACCAAAAATCCTGGCCAATTATCCTAAAGTTTGGTGTGTGTGTACTCACCTAGTTGTGGTTGCAGGGGTCGATTCATAGCTCCTGGCCCCGTGTGTGTGTATGTGTGAGTGCGTGCGCGCGCGCTTTGCTTGCTTGTGAGTGCGTATGCCTGTCAAGTCTTACGTTTCATTGTACATACTTGTGTTTCTGGCGTATTGAGTGCGTACTTGTTTATGACGTATTGAGTGCGTACTTGTTTATGACGTACTGAGTGCGTACTTGCGTTTCTGGCGGACTGAGTGCGTACTTGTGATGCCTGGCGGGAGAGGGTACGTATTTGTGATCCATGTAAGGACACAGTAGTTCTAATTCCTCGAATCAACGACTACTGCCAAGCCTTGGGGCAAATCCCATCCTTCCTTGAAGCGTTGTGGATCTCGGATGTCAATACAGTGTTCTGTAATAGGGTCTGTGGCATCCCTGTGGCATCCCTGTGGCACCCTTGTGGCATCCCTTTGTCATCCTTGTTCCACCATTATGACGCCCCTATTTTTCTAGGCCTTTTTCTGTTCAGTAAGCCAGTAGAAGGCCTCGGTGAGATGACCAAAAGCTCCAATGGCGGGTAATCATATGACTAAGACCAACGCCAGGAACACTTGTTTCCTGACAAACCTTACTTAACCTAACCTAATCTTACCTAACCTAACCTAACCTTACCTAACCTAACCTAACCTAACTACCTCTAATATCACGCACCCCAGTATATACGTGGCCTTTAAGTACTGGCAGCTTCCATTTCTCTGAGGCAAGAATCATAATTTTGACTGGGGGTAAAGCAGATAATCCATTACCTATACTAAAGCTACGAAAGAGAGCTTTACATATTTACATATATTATTATTATTATTATTATTTATCTCTTCCTCCTCCGTTCTTGAGAATAAAGGGAACTTTAATGTCGCTTAAAATGCTTTGTTGTCTGTGTGAGCAATTAATGATTTGTTATGCTGTAGCTGGGGTCTCATTCCTGCTCTGAACACATTATTGTGAACTAGAGAAAACAAGTGGTCAGTCCCTCAGCCTTAACCCTTATCAAGGCTGAGGGACTGACCTTCTCAAGGCTGAGGGACTGACCTTCTCAAGGCTGAGAGACTGACCTTCTCAAGGCTGAGGGACTGACCTTCTCAAGGCTGAGGGACTGACCTTCTCAAGGCTGAGGGACTGACCTTCTCAAGGCTGAGGGACTGACCTTCTCAAGGCTGAGGGACTGACCTTCTCAAGGCTGAGGGACTGACCTTCTCAAGGCTGAGGGACTGACCTTCTCAAGGCTGAGGGACTGACCTTCTCAAGGCTGAGGGACTGACCTTCTCAAGGCTGAGGGACTGACCTTCTCAAGGCTGGGGGACTGACCTTCTCAAGGCTGAGGGACTGACCTTCTCAAGGCTGAGGGACTGACCTTCTCAAGGCTGAGGGACTGACCTTCTCAAGGCTGAGGGACTGACCTTCTCAAGGCTGAGGGACTGACCTTCTCAAGGCTGAGGGACTGACCTTCTCAAGGCTGAGGGACTGACCTTCTCAAGGCTGAGGGACTGACCTTCTCAAGGCTGAGGGACTGACCTTCTCAAGGCTGAGGGACTGACCTTCTCAAGGCTGAGGGACTGACCTTCTAAAGGCTGAGGGACTGAGCTTCTCAAGGCTGAGGGACTGACCACCTCAGATAATTCTCCAAGGACTGATTACACCATCTTTACTTCGCCACTACTGCTGCGAACAGTACATTTTCTTCTGTATTTGACTGAAGAAGTCTACAGTGCAGGCGAAACGTTTCAACAATAAAGACACCTAAGTGTTGCACATGTGTCTTACATGTCAGTATTTTATTCCATTTCAACAAACATTTATGTTATGCAATTCAAAGATCAAATCAAATGTCGTTAATATTCCTAGATCATTTGCCTGTTCATAACGTTGTGTGTCCAGGTCTAATTGCATTTTATATTCTGTTTGTGTTTTCAGTTCGTCTTTTATATACTAAATCAATTGAAATCTATGCCGTTTAGTGTTATATTATTCTCCGTTGCTCAGTGGAAGATTTCTTGCATCTCAGCTTTTGCTACTGTGGTAACTATCGTGATTGTTTTGGTATCGTTCGTAAAACATGACAAGAAGCCGCAGTTTACACTGCATGACCCTACGAGTTTATCGCTTCCCCGTTGCGAGAGGCTGGATCTTCTTGCACAAAGCCATTCTGACTTAGTTTGTGTAAGCTTATGTTTTCCAGAAAATAATTGACATGGATTATGTATGAAGAGTAAAAAGACACAATGAAGTGACTGGATTATGGTTAATGCAGCGTAAGTGATGTCCTCCGTAATGTTTAGTCACAGCTTGACGCTCTGTGACCTAAAAAAGTGGATGAGAGACAAATAGGACAGAACCTTTATTAAAACAACGTTTTATCCGTTGAAAAGCTTTTTCAAGTAACCATTCTGTCGAATATTCGTCACATCTCTCTCTCTCAAAAAAAAAAAAATGGTTATATTTGTTTACCTTTTTCATCCTACATAATAATTCTTTTCTTTGCTCTATCATACCCCAGTCAGTCCTTGTTTTTCCTGTTAATGCCAGTCCCATGGCCCTTCCTTCTGGAAAAAGAGGTATATCTGCATTGTTAAATGTAACTGGAATTTCGCTTTATTGCAAACTATCTTCAGAAAGCACTGATAGCTCAACATCACTCTTGCTCCCAACCTACCACTAACATCTCTTCCCCATCCCACACACCTCGTCACGTCACGTCACGTCACGTCAAGTCACGTCACTGGTGAGAGGCTTGTGTTGTGACCCTCGACCCTCACGCTCAATACCAGCTTCTCGCCCTTCCTGCACTTAGTGACACGCACCACCTTGTTCTCCAGGGAATTCTGGCCTTCGTCTCACGGTCGATAGGTCGGGCTAGGTTTCTCAATCAAGTCAGCCTCTCTCTCTCTCTCTCTCTCTCTCTGAAACTTAAATACAATATCGGCTCTCAAAGAACGAGTCGATTATAACTTTATATTATCTACTGTAAATACACTCTGGGAACTTCTCAGTTTCGTAGACCTCTGACACTACCGTCAGTCTGACACTACCGTCAGACTGACACTACCGTCAGACTGACACTACCGTCAGTCTGACACTACCGTCACACTGACACTACCGTCAGTCTGACACTACCGTCAGACTGACACTACCGTCAGTCTGACACTACCGTCAGACTGACACTACCGTCAGACTGACACTACCGTCAGTCTGACACTACCGTCACACTGACACTACCGTCAGTCTGACACTACCGTCAGACTGACACTACCGTCAGACTGACACTACCGTCAGACTGACACTACCGTCAGACTGACACTACCGTCAGACTGACACTACCGTCAGACTGACACTACCGTCAGACTGACACTACCGTCAGACTGACACTACCGTCAGACTGACACTACCGTCAGACTGACACTACCGTCAGACTGACACTACCGTCAGACTGACTTTACCGTCAGACTAACACAGAAGACACACCCATCAAAGGATAATCCAAGCTAACCAGTAGACACTAATGTTAACGCTCAGCTTTTGTCTCGACTACAAACACCCGAGTGTTTCACTCTGTCCTAACACCAACTTCGCTTTCCTAATTTATATTCTTGAGCCAATAAACCTTCACACTGTTTAGATTAGGTTTCCAACGTGTATTAAGTAACGTATGTTAACACCATATATAACGTGTATTTATATTACCTGGAGATACCTGGAGAAGGCTTCGGGGGTCAACGCCCCCGCGGCTCGGTCTTGTAGCGGTCTTGTAGCGGTCTTGTAGCGTTACAAAAGTTCAGGTGCTGTAGCAGCTGTGTGAATAGCTGTGTTACCTCATTAAGAGTAAAGACCACAAAGCGAACGTTCACATTTCAACGTTGTAGATGCTTCAGATACTGTCTTGAGTCCCATTATTACCCCTCGTGTGGTTAGAAGGATGAACTGGGTATTAATGCCATTGAATGCTGTGCGTGTAACTAAATACTGTACGTGTAACTAAATGCTGTACGTGTAACTGAATGCTGTACGTGTAACTGAATGCTGTACGTGTAACTAAATGCTGTACGTGTAACTGAATGTTGTACGTGTAACTAAATGCTGTACGTGTAACTGAATGCTGTACGTGTAACTAAATGCTGTACGTGTAACTAAACGCTGTTCGTGTAACTAAATTCTATACGTGTAACCAATTGTATACTTTGTCAGCAGAATTGTTCTTTTTTTGAAGCATTTACGTACTTTAATGTGAAAAAGTTAGGAATTGTTCGAAAATTAAAAAAAAAAAGACTAATAAAATTGACAAAATAATTGAAAAAGTTAATATATAATTGACAAGTAAATTGATGAATGTTAATGGGATTGAGAAATGAATTGACAAATGTTAAGTAACGAACATTATTAGTTAATAAATGTTCAATAAATGTCCCAAAATTTGACCAAATAAAATACTGTAGGCAAACAGTCCACTGAATGTTTTTTAGGCAAAATGAACATTGGGAACCAGCCCGTTATATACTCGCCTATTCATGATTGTAAGGGTTGAGTCTCAGCTCCTGGCCCTGACCATCATTTGACCCCCAACCCCATAATGAGCATTGATTACAAATAATGCATGCGTAAGAATACGCACGTACCAGGTACATAATATATTTCCATGTACTCTGGATAAGTGGTACCTGACTCGAGTACTCCACGCACGTTCTTGTACTTGCGTACTTATTTATTCGCTCTTTCACGTACTCGTAATTCTGTTATTCACTCATTACTCTTTTTCTTATTCACCTTCCTAATTTCTTTATTTTTATTCACTCAGTCCTTTATACCCTTTTGTCTCGTGATTCCTTTACTCACTTTCACTTATAATTTATTTATTCACTTATAATCCTTACTTTTGCTCTCATTCACTCTAACCGTTGCAATCCACCTTAACTCATTCACTCTAACCCATTAATCCACCTTACCTCACTCATTCTAACTCGCCTTGCCTCACTCTCGTTCACTCTGATGGTGATTCCCTCACTCACATTACAAATGTCACACACTCAATAGTAAATTATTTTACCACACTGCGTCTCCATACATTAGACTAAACACTTGCGGCATTTTATACGCATATTGTGTTCACGTACACAGTATGTATACAATGTACACACCACAAAATCGTGCACACATTCACACGTTATACGCATGTACGCTCTCTATGTACATAAATATGAAACCCTCACTCATGAAGTTTGTTCAACTTTGTTCATCTTACAAATACCTTCCCCCCTCCCTGACACCCCCTCCCTGACACCCCCTCCCTGACACCCCTCCCTGACACCCCTCCCTGACACCCCTCCATGACACCCCTCTCCTTGACACACCTCTCCTTGACACCCCTCTCCTTGACACCCTCTCCTTGACACCCCTCTCCATGACACCCCTCTCCATGACACCCCTCTCCTTGACACACCTCTCCTTGACACACCTCTCCTTGACACACCTCTCCTTGACACCCCTCTCCTTGACACCCATCTCACTGATACTCCCATCCCTAACACCTCCCTCCCTGACACCCCCTCCCTGACACCCCTCCCTGACACCCCCTCCCTGACACCCCCTCCCTGACACCCCTCCTTGACACCCCTCTCCTTGACACCCCTCTCCTTGACACCCTCTCCTTGACACCCTCTCCTTGACACCCCTCTCACTGATACTCCCATCCTTAACATCCCCTCCCTGACACCCCCTCCCTGACACCCCTCCCTGACACCCCCTCCCTGACACCCCCTCCCTGACACCCCCTCCCTGACACTCCCTCCCTGACAGCCCCATCCCTGACACCTCCTCCCTGACACCCTCTCCCTGACACCCCTCTCCCTGACACCCCTCCCTGACACCCTCTCCCTGACACCCCTCCCTGACACCTCCTCCTGACACCACCTCCCTTACACCCACCCCTCCGGTTCCTCCTTGAAACTCCAACTTCTGTACGTGCCTAACACGCTCCCCTCCTCCTCCCTAACCCCTTCTCCCCGACACATCCCCCTCCGTCACATCCCCCACCCTACACCCCTCCTGCAACACCCTGGCAACCTCCCTTCTCAACCTCTCCGACCTCACTTCCGCCTAACCACCCTGGATCGACCTCACGTGACCTGGCTTTCTGCCACAGACTTAAATCCCTCACTGGGGTCCACCTATTGACCCAGGCAATTATTTTATTTTTCGCTAATTTTTTTTCTGGACCACCAATCTGACTAGAGGTCCCTGACCAACCCTTTTGGTGAAGCCATAACTCGTCTAGAACCGTCTTGTCAAGCCAGAGTGAAACACAAGCCTGTTAAATGTTTTGCACTCTGGCAAGATTCCTGGTCTGGATACTGAAGATGACAGGTAAATCTTACAGACATATTTCGCTCAGAACTAGATATATGCAACATCTGGGTATCTTTATTTGTAGATGTTTCGTCATCTAGTGGCTTTATCAGTTCATTAAAGGACATCATGGGAAGACTGTAGAACTATATACAAAACATCAGGTAATCAGTTCCTTTTGTGTAGTGTATTTGTATTGATAAAGCCATTGGAGGGCGAAACGTCTACAAATAAAGATACCCAGATGTTGCACATGTCTAATTCTGAGTGAAAGATGTCTGTAACTCAACTGTCATCTTAGGTATCCAGACCAGCTATCTTGCCAGGGTGCAAAACGTTTAACAGGCTTCTGTTTCACTTTGACATGACAGGACGGTTGTAGGCGAGTTATAGCTTAACCAAAACGTACTATATATCATTCATGTACAGCATATAATTAGTTTTGATCTTCTTTTAGTTTGTAAAGAATCTTATTCCAGGGGAACTGTGGCCGCAACACTGACATATTTATGATGGATTTAAATTCAAAACTTCTGGTAAACTGTAGTATAAATACAGGTTGCAGAACAAGCTTATAATTGTCACAATGTCTGATAAATAGTAACTTGATAAAAATCTGCAGTGAACGATACTTTTCCGGACAGAAGATTAAAGAATGAGACACTTGTGAAACATATAGGTATCTTTATTGAGGAAATATTTCTCATTCACTTCAGTCCAATACAGAGAATACCAGAGGAAGATAAGGAGAACTCTAGGTAATCAGTCCCTCAGCCTGTAATCGACTGAACACAGACTCCAGGCTGTTTGACTGATTACCTCATCTTCCTCTGTTATTCTCTGTATTGGACTGAAGAAGCCATTGGCTTTTCATCAATAAAGATTCCCAAATGTTGCACAAGCGTCACAGTCTTCAACTTGTCACTTTTCAAACCCATTTTAATCACAAAGGAAAGACTGTTATGCAACATCTATCATTCAGATAAACGATGATAAACGTGGGATAAACACTAATGGAAACAAAAATATTATAGTACGAATGTGAAAAAAACATTGATGAATATAGCATATATAAAAAATGTATATATTTGATAAATTATTGAAGAACTGATGCCAAGAGCATATTACCGCTCATGTAGCTAGGAATAAACACGGAATCTTTATATTTCAACCTGAAATGGAGGTCCTCTTCAGCAGAACGCTTCTGCCTCCATGTGTATATTTGTGTAAAATTAACAGATACATTTCCTTCCTCCACCTGTTTACTCAGTTATTCCATCTACCGTCACGACTAATATTTCCTCTCAAACTGCGCTCCTATGCGGACACGCAATCAGTTAGTCAAGTACTGCGCACTAAGTAATGTGCCTGCGCACCTTCACTGTTAGCAGTCTAGATGCTATATATATATATAGTAACTACAGTAAACAAGTGTATAACTATAATCTAAAGAAGCTAGAGTGAACCCGTTTATAATGAGAGATCGTGTCTTTCCACTTTACGTCTGCTATTATCTAATAACGAGAAAATTATTCTGTACTTGTAGAAATAAAGATTATTATTATCATTATCATTATTTCTCGAAACAAAGGTGGTTCACACCTGGCCAGGTCAATTTTGCTTCTGGTTGAACATGGATCCTCGTAGTGTTGCGGAGTGCAAAGTAGTGTTGAGTACTTTGTTGTGTTGTACGGTACATTAAAACTGCTGGCGTGGAAGGTTTCAACGCGGGTGGACAGTGTTTGCTGACTTTGTTTATAAAGCTCATCACTGAGGGAATAGTGTTTACCTGGAGAAGGTTTCGAGGGTCAACGTCCCCGCGGGTCGGTCTGAGACCATTGAAAATTGTGGAGACAACCTCTACACACTTCTTTAAAAGTAGACAAGATTGAACCCTGGAGGTCAGAAACTAGTGAAACCGGTCGATAAGATTCAAGAGGAGGGGTCAGGAGTCATGACTCAGGCATCGCAGTCACAACCACGTGCAACTAGGTGATTACACGAATTGAAACAAAAATAGGAGAAAGCATTAGTTGCGACTTATGCACCTTTCGACGCTCTCTAATGCGCGTGCGGGAGTCAGGAAGCACGTGGTGATCAGAGGGCCACGCACGCTCCCTGGCACCTGTAGTCGCTGGAGATCACCTTAGCTGGCCCTGTTCTCTCATTCCCCTGGCACTCGGGACGGAAGGTGGACTGGGCGCTGGCACCGTCGCTGCATGGATTTCTGTGTTCGCTACGCTGAAACATTGAAAATTACAAGTGGCAGTAGGTGAGCCGACAGCCGTGTCTGCAGGGATGATGTATATCGTCAGTGTTGTGACTGCTTACTCACACCGTGAAAATCTCTTGGACAATCTGACGCTGTCGAATTTTATCGTATTTGGGACGTGAGACGCGTGTCTGTGTCAGGGATCAGCTGGTGAGGTCCAGCTCCTCATCACTGCTACCCCAACACCCGTGTGTGTGTGTGTGTGTGTGTGTGTGTGTGTGTGATGGAGGCTCGCCTGGAGGGGGTGTTGCTCTTACTCCTACCCTCAATACTTCTGTAATAGCAGGGGGAATGGGGGTCATCAGGGGGTACAGCTCTCTCGCTGCTACCCCAACACCCCTGTGAGTGTTGCTATGATGCACTGTTCTTCGTGTTGTGACATCCCTGTTGTTATTGTTACGATGTTCCCGACCCTCTGGCTGTGACCTCCCTCGTTAGCTGGAATGATGTCATTATTCGTTTTCTTTTCGTTCTCTTGTTGCTGGTGTGTCTCATGCTTCTGTTTTGGCTTCTAGTGTTCCAGTTGCTGTGGCTTCCAGAGCTCCAGTTGCTGTGGCTTCCAGAGCTCCAGTTGCTGTGGCTTCCAGAGCTCCAGTTGCTGTGGCTTCCAGAGCTCCAGTTGCTGTGGCTTCCAGAGCTCCAGTTGCTGTGGCTTCCAGTGTTCTTATGTAGCTTTCAATGTTCATAATGCTGTAGTTTTCAATGTTCATAATGCTGTAGTTTTCAATGTTCATAATACTGTAGTTTTCAATGTTCATAATGCTGTAGTTTTCAATGTTCATAATGCTGTGGCTTCCAATATTCCTTCTGTGTCTTTTACAATTCCTGCTGTGGCTTCTACTGCTCCTGCTGTGAGTTCCATTGTTCCTGCTGTGGCTTCCACTGTTCCTTCTGCTATGGTTTCCACTGGTCTTTCTGTGGCTTTCAACCCTTCTTCAGTTGGGACTTCTGCCATTTTTCTTGTGCTGTTTCCACCGCTTCTTCAGCTGTTTTTTTTGTCATTCTTCAATGACTTCCACCGCCTCTGCTCTGCCTTCTACCGTTCCTTTCGTTGCTTCCACCATTCCTTCTATCAGCCTTGTATGTCTTCTACCATTCCTTCTTCCTTAACTTTCATAGTTTCTTCTATGTCTTCCACCTTCCTTCTGCTGTAGCTTAAACACACGTGATCTAACACTAGGGCATATTTATCAGAAAAGGGACTATGATAAAGGTCCCAGGACCAAAGCGTTTTCTAATATGTCCAAACAAATGTTCAGGTGTTGATTTAACTGCTATTGCTTGCACTGGTCCTTCTGCTTTGATTCTTCTGTTTGTGTTACCTTTGCCAGTCAATGTTCATCTTGCTCTTCTCTGTGGAGAATATTGATCGGCGCTTGTTTTAAAATATAATAATAATAATATTACTATTATAATTATTATTCATTAATACTATTACTGCTACTATTACTACTACTTCTACTATTGCTGCTGCTGCTACTACTACTACTGTTGTAGTGTCGCTACGCCAATAGTTCTACTGGGGTATCACTGCTTCTGATGTTATGCCTCTGCTTCTGCTGTTATGTCTCTGCTTCTGCTGATTCTGTTTCCATTATTTGTGTTTTGATTTTGATTTTTTGCTTCTCATGCTTTTCATTTGATCGATATTGCTAAATCAGCTTCATTATATTACTGGCGTCTGTCTTGTCCACACTGAGTAGACTCTAGTCAATGCTCCTTCATTTAAAATAAGTTTCAATGTGGGTTTAGACTCGACTGTCTTCTACTTTATTATATCTTCTGATATGTACACATTACCTATCTGTTTTTGCATGTCTTTTAGAAATTTGTTATTCTTATATTTTATTGTTTTGATTATGTTTTGGCCTGTGTTTTTCTGTTCCTTCTTCATTATTCTCTGAGAAATGGCTTGGTCTTGATAACTCTGTTTTCGACATGATTTATACATACACAGAGGTATGTATCTCAGGGTATACGTGCTCAGTTTACTTTAATCTCCCTTTTAGAAATTAAAGTGTTCTGGTCTGGTGGTGAACAGGTTACATCCAGCATTAGTAATCCTCGTGTAGTTGTTAGGTTTAGAGCTCCTTTAACCATTAACCAGCCTACGCTTCCTCCATTCATTGTCAACCTTTATGTAATGTTTTTTTTGTAACACACTTGCCATCTTCCACCGAGGTAGTGACAAAAAAAAAGAAGAAACATTTTCACCATCACTCAGTCTATCACCGTCTTGCCAGAGGTGCGCCGACATTACAACTGACATGTCCCTACAAACTGCAGATATCGCCACTCCTCCTTCAGAGTGGAGGCACTGTACTTCCCACCTCCAGGACTCAGGTCCTGCTAATTAGTTTCCCTGAATCCTTTCATAAATATTACCTTGCTCACAAGCCAGCAGCACAAGTCATAAATACCACTTGCCTCCATTCCTGTCTAACATGCTCACATACACGCCTGTTGGATGTCCAAGTCCCTCGCATACAAAACCATCTTTACCCCCTAACTTCACTACAGATTTTTGCACCTTCCAAGTTATCCTATTTTGCTCTATCCTCTTTCAATATCAAAAGCACTTCAACAACCCCTTCTCAGCCCTCTAGATAATACTTTAAGTAACCCCCAAATTTCCGAGCTACGAATTCTCTGCTTAATGTTCACACCACACATTGTATTCAGACACGACATCTCCACTGACTCCAGCCTCCTCCTCGCAGCAACATTCAAAACTGATGGTTCACGCCCATATAAAAGTGTTGGTACGACTATACACTGATGCATTCTCCTTTTGCTTCCACTGATAATGTTCTTTATCTCAATATACCACCCACCTTTGTGCCCTCGTCAGTTCTATGGGTCACCTCATCTTTCAAATATCTGAACACATTCACTTCCTCCATACTCCCTCCAGTCTGATATGAAATCTTTCTTTGACTAAGTTTTTGTTGATTTCATAATTTTGCAACTTCTTTTCTAAGTCTCCCAAGAGCACAGTGTTATCTGCAAAAAGCAACTGTGACAACTCCCACTTTGTATTAGATTCTTTATCTTATAAATTCACGCGTCTTACCAACGTCCTAGTATTTGCTTCATTCTTCTTTTTAAATTAAGTAATTAATACAGGAGTTACTAGCCCCTTGTTCCCCGGATTTTAGTTGCTTCTTACGACACACATGACTTAGAGAGGAAAGATTCTTCCATATTTTCCCATGGAAATGAAAGGGAATAATACAAGAGTAAGACCTATTAAGAAGACAGAAGAAAACTCAAATGTGTGTGTATACACACAAATGTGCATATGATGTAAATAGTTTCGAAACCGAAAAGTTGTAGAATTAGACACTTTTGCAATATTTGAGAATCTTTATTGTGGAAGTGTTTCACCAAGTGGCTTCCTCAGTCCGGTACAGAGATGAATAGTGGACGATTAGGAGTGTGAGGTAATCAGTCCCTCAGTATGGAGTCGATGTGTTCAGTCTCAGTCTTGAGAAAAGTACAGCATATGTAGTATAGCTTAAGGGTAAGTAAAAATATAAAAAATGTGCCTGCCATCTCGCGTGTTTATGAGACAGAAAGAAAATACCAGCAATCCCACCACTGTGTAAAACAATTACAGGTTTCCGTTTTACACTCGCTTGGCAGAACGGTAGTACCTCCCTGGGGGGTTGCTGTCTACCAACCTGCTACCACTGGACGGTAGTACCTCCCTGGGAGGTTGCTGTCTACCAACCTGCTACCACTGGACGGTAGTACCTCCCTGGGGGGTTGCTGTCTACCAACCTGCTACCACTGGACGGTAGTACCTCCCTGGGGGGTTGCTGTCTACCAACCTACTACCAATGGACGGTAGTACCTCCCTGGGGGGTTGCTGTCTACCAACCTGCTACCACTGGACGGTAGTACCTCCCTGGGGGGTTGCTGTCTACCAACCTACTACCACTGGACGGTAGTACCTCCCTGAGGGGTTGCTGTCTACCAACCTACTACCAATGGACGGTAGTACCTCCCTGGGGGGTTGCTGTCTACCAACCTACTACCACTGGACGGTAGTACCTCCCTGGGGGGTTGCTGTCTACCAACCTACTACCAATGGACGGTAGTACCTCCCTGGGGGGTTGCTGTCTACCAACCTACTACCAATGGACGGTAGTACCTCCCTGGGGGGTTGCTGTCTACCAACCTACTACCTTAAATGGAAATTTCTGAGTATCCGTATATTTTAGCTCAAGGCAGGAACACTGTTGTGTTCCTGCAGTGTTCCTGCAGTGTTTCATAAGAACATAAGAAAGGAGGAACACTGCAACAGGCCTACTGGCCCACACTAGGCAGGTCCATGTCAAAACCAACCCACGAACAAAAATATTTGCCCATCCCATCCCCAGCGGCACCCAAGCAACCTTCACAACCCTCAAGCCTTCACAACCCTCCAAGTCCCGCTCAAATCTAACCCCTCTCTCATAAGATTACAGAAGGAAGTAACACTGCAGCAGGCCAACCGGCCCACACTAGGCAGGTCCCCCTCAAACCCTAAACCAATCCCACAAACAAAAACACCTTTCCAACCCAACTTCTACTCCATCCATGGAACAAGCTCCGATAATCAGGGCACTACCAAAGAGCGAACTGAAGGAGCTGAAACACCCGGTCCATCACCAGGGCACTGAAGGAGCCGAAGCACCTGGTCCATCACCAGGGCACTGAAGGAGCCGAAGCACCTGGTCCATCACCAGGGCACTGAAGGAGCCGAAGCACCTGGTCCATCACCAGGACACTGAAGGAGCCGAAGCACCTGGTCCATCACCAGGGCACTGAAGGAGCCGAAGCACCTGGTCCATCACCAGGGCACTGAAGGAGCCGAAGCACCTGGTCCATCACCAGGGCACTGAAAAAGCCGAAGCACCTGGTCCATTACCAGGGCACTGAAGGAGCCGAAGCACCTGGTCCATCACCAGGGCACTGAAGGAGCCGAAGCACCTGGTCCATCACCAGGGCACTGAAGGAGCCGAAGCACCTGGTCCATCACCAATGTTCCTGCAGTGTTTCTGCAGTGTTCCTGCAGTGTTTCTGCAGTGTTTCTGCAGTGTTTCTGCAGTGTTCCTGCAGTGTTTCTGCAGTGTTTCTGCAGTGTTCCTGCAGTGTTCCTGCAGTGTTCCTGCAGTGTTCCTGCAGTGTTCCTGCAGTGTTCCTGCAGTGTTTCTGCAGTGTTTCTGCAGTGTTTCTGCAGTGTTTCTGCAGTATTTCTGCAGTGTTTCTGCAGTGTTCCTGCAGTGTTTCTGCAGTGTTCCTGCAGTGTTCCTGCAGTGTTCCTGCAGTGTTCCTGCAGTGTTCCTGCAGTGTTCCTGCAGTGTTTCTGCAGTGTTTCTGCAGTGTTTCTGCAGTGTTTCTGCAGTATTTCTGCAGTGTTTCTGCAGTGTTCCTGCAGTGTTTCTGCAGTGTTCCTGCAGTGTTCCTGCAGTGTTCCTGCAGTGTTCCTGCAGTGTTCCTGCAGTGTTCCTGCAGTGTTCCTGCAGTGTTCCTGCAGTGTTCCTGCAGTGTTCCTGCAGTGTTCCTGCAGTGTTTCTGCAGTGTTCCTGCAGTGTTCCTGCAGTGTTCCTGCAGTGTTTCTGCAGTGTTTCTGCAGTGTTTCTGCAGTGTTTCTGCAGTGTTTCTGCAGTGTTTCTGCAGTGTTCCTGCAGTGTTTCTGCAGTGTTTCTGCAGTGTTTCTGCAGTGTTCCTGCAGTGTTCCTGCAGTGTTCCTGCAGTGTTTCTGCAGTGTTCCTGCAGTGTTCCTGCAGTGTTTCTGCAGTGTTTCTGCAGTGTTCCTGCAGTGTTCCTGCAGTGTTTCTGCAGTGTTTCTGCAGTGTTCCTGCAGTGTTCCTGCAGTGTTCCTGCAGTGTTCCTGCTTCACAATACCATTGACTGATTTTAGAAATCGTCACCTACTACTTCTCTTCTATATATCTCAACATCCTTATTCATCTATGCCATGCTACGTCCTATTTATCCTTAAAACTGTCTATGTATTTTGTAATTCTCCTTTCTGTTTATTCCTGTATCTAAGTTTTGCTTCTTTTATTTCAATTTTTGTTTCTTCCTCTTTATCAGATTTTTTTCTATTTAATTTTTATCTGATTTGTTTAAAAAAAAACACGTGAGTAAACTTGGACCGAAACGTCGTCGTAAGTTTCGGTCTCCTATGTACATGAGGGTTATTCGTGTACATTAAACCCGTATGGGTCATTCAACGTAAGACGTATAGTGTAGGCTTGATCCTCCGTCTGCTGAAACGCCAGACAGACGCGCTTCCAGGACCTAACTTTACCTAGGTAGGAACAACAGTTTTCATGTAGCTGAAAATAATAAATATCTGGTACAATATCTTTCACTACTTTGTAAGTTCAGGTGACTTTATATTTTAAGCGTCAGTTTCAAATTGTTTCAATAAAATTGAAAAAAAAAATACTCGCGTTATTAATTTATATTGAGGAGAATGTTATTGTCCAGTGAAGCAGTGTAAGTGGTCACTGTGACAGTGGTGTAAGTGGTCACTGTGACAGTGATGCAAGTGGTCACTGTGACAGTGGTGCAAGTGGTCACTGTGACAGTGGTGCAAGTGGTCACTGTGACAGTGGTGTAAGTGGTCACTATGACAGTGGTGTAAGTGGTCACTGTGACAGTGGTGTAAGTGGTCACGGTGACAGTGGTGTAAGTGGTCACTGTGACAGTGGTGTAAGTGGTCACTGTGACAGTGGTGTAAGTGGTCACTATGACAGTGGTGTAAGTGGTCACTGTGACAGTGGTGTAAGTGGTCACTATGACAGTGGTGTAAGTGGTCACTATGACAGTGGTGTAAGTAGTCACTATGACAGTAGTGTAAGTGGTCATTATAACAGTGGCCTCGGTCAGATGACTAAAGGCTCCAGCTGCGGGTCGTCATATAACTAAGACCTGCCTCGGGAAACACTTGGCCTGTTTCCTGACGAACCTTACCTAACCTAACTCAACCTAACCTAACCTAACACAACATCACCTAACACCACCTCACCTAACACAACCTAACCTAACACCACCTCACCTAATATAACCAAACCTAACACTACCTCACCTAACATCACCTCACCTAACACCACCTCACCTAACACCACCTCACCTAACACCACCTCATCTAACACAACCTAACTTAACACAACCTCACCTAACACCACCTCACCTAAAACAACCTAACCTAACACAACCTAACCTAACACAACGTCACCTAATACAACCAAACCTAATACTACCTCACCTAACACCACCTCACCTAACACCACCTCACCTAACACCACCTCACCTAACACCACCTCACCTAACACCACCTCACCTAACACCACCTCACCTAACACCACCTCACCTAACACTACCTCACCTAACACCACCTCACCTAACACCACCTCACCTAACACCACCTCACCTAACACCACCTCACCTAACACAACCTAACTTAACACAACCTAACCTAACACAACCTAACCTAACACAACCTAACCTAACACAACCTAACCTAACACAACCTAACCTAACACAACCTCACCTAACACCACCTCACCTAACACAACCTAACCTAACACAACCTAACCTAACACAACCTCACCTAACACCACCTCACCTAACACAACCTAACTTAACACAACGTAACTTAGAAATGGGCTGCAAATCATATGTGAAAGTGTTACACAGTTATTAGAAATGAGCTGAGCTTGAAGAACAGCTCCTAGATTGTTAGTTGAACAAAGGATAACTGTTCTAAGCCTGTGGATGAGCTAAGGCACGATAACAATTCTTGCCTTATAAATTAACCAAAGTAGGATTACAGTTCTAACACGTAAATGAACTGAGGTAGAGGAGGGAGGATAACAGCTATTAGCTTGTAAGTGAACTAAGTTAAAATAACAGCTCTTGCAAATTAGCTAAGGTAAGACAACAGCTCTTTGTAGGTAAATTGGATTTGAGTGGGACTTGCACTTAAGTTAACAGGGTTATCTAAGCTTGTTCACTGGGTAGCACTTAAAATGGGTTGGGCGAATATTTTGGTTAGTAGGTCTGGGTTTGAGAAGGACCTGCCAAGCATGGGCCAGTAGGCCGGCTGAAGTGTTTCTCCTTTCTTATATTCTTAATAGTGTAAAAAAAAAAAATTATCGAGGACCTAGCAATGACCTATGTGTCGTAAGCTACTGTGCGTGTGAATGCTATTGCAGTAATGAGCGTATACCACACAGACCAGTAATTCTGCCACTGTTATAACACGCATTCCCTCCACTGTTATAACACGCATTCCATCCACTGGACCTTGAGGAAAAAATCCATTTCACTAGGAGTGTTAGAAGGTTTCAGAAATTTAGAGAGAATTATGTGAGAGGCTTGATCAGGTCTTTTGAGATAGTGACATGGGATCAATATACATGGTGAAGCAGCTGTACTCGCCTATTTGTATTCACCTATTTGTTGTTGCAGGGGTCGATTCACAGCCCCTAAAAGGTCCACTCTCTCCCTGCTCCATGAGTTTTATCGGAACTCTTCTTGATATTATGGATCCTACCTCCTCTACATCACTATACAGATTGTTGCACTTCCTGACAACTCTGTGACTGTGTGTGTGTACTCACCTATTTGTACTAATTTTATTTGTGGTTTCAAGGGTCGATTCATAGCTCCTGGCCCCGCCTCTTTGCTTATCATTACTAGGTCCACTCTCTCCCTGTTCCGTGTGTGTGTTTGCTTTTGTCTTCTTGTATACATAACTGCATTTGCGTGTGCCTGCATATGCCTCTGTGTTTACCAACTTTATTTACAGCATAAATTATGCTCTTATCAGATTTAAAATTTTATTTATCCATTAGATATCAGTGATAGATTCATAGTCCAGCCAGTCTTTCCTTGTAATTAAAACTTTTATAATTTTCTCTGCTTTCCTTGGTTAAAAAAGTAATTGAATATATATTTTTTACGAACACTTTCATTAGCAGTAATTGATCTCAGGTCTAAAATATTAACGAACATTGGGTTGTGAGTATCAGGGAATTAATTATATTTTCTTTGGTTTTCATCGCTTGTGATAAAAGTTCCACATTTTTGTTTAATTTTTGTATCGTGTAAAAATTCTTGAGCAAAAACTTCTACCAATGTACTTTGTGTGTGTTAAATTTTCGTAATTACACCGTTCAATTTACTAGGTAAGAGCGTTATCCCACATTTCATTTACAGTCCAAGAGTTATCCTACCTGGTTTCATTTACAGTCCAAGAGTTATCCTACCTGGTTTCATTTACAGTCCAAGAGTTATCCTACCTGGTTTCATTTACAGTCCAAGAGTTATCCTACCTGGTTTCATTTACAGTCCAAGAGTTATCCTACCTCATTTCATTTACAGTCCAAGAGTTATCCTACCTGGTTTCATTTACAGTCCAAGAGTTATCCTACCTCGTTTCATTTACAGTTATCATTTACAGTCCAAGAGTTATCCTACCTGGTTTCATTTACAGTCCAAGAGTTATCCTACCTGGTTTCATTTACAGTCCAAGAGTTATCCTACCTGGTTTCATTTACAGTCCAAGAGTTATCCTACCTGGTTTCATTTACAGTCCAAGAGTTATCCTACCTCGTTTCATTTACAGTCCAAGAGTTATCCTACCTGGTTTCATTTACAATCCAAGAGTTATCCTACCTGGTTTCATTTACAGTCCAAGAGTTATCCTACCTGGTTTCATTTACAGTCTAAGAGTTATCCTACCTCATTTCATATACAGTCCAAGAGTTATCCTACCTCGTTTCATTTACAGTTCAAGAGTTATCCTACCTGGTTTCATTTACAGTCTAAGAGCGTTATCCTATCTAAGCTTTTCAAAGCTCCGTCCTAAGGTATACTTCTTGCCCCCACAGGATGCCACCCACAACAGTCAGCTGAAGGTCGGGTACTGTACCTGTTTACTACTAGATGAACAATGTCAGTAACTGTATGAACACTTTCCCATACGTCTTGCCTTGCTCTGGGATCATATCTGGGCCATTCTGGTTTTGATCGAATCTAAGTTAACTGTCAGGGAGAGTATTCAACGTGAGGCAAGTCATCTATTCTGCTTCCCAGTTATCAATGCTGTTCTGCTTCCCAGTTATCAGTGCTGTTCTGCTTCCCAGTTATCAGTGCTGTTCTGCTTCCCAGTTATCAGTGCTGTTCTGCTTCCCAGTTATCAGTGCTGTTTTGCTTCCCAGTTATCAGTGCTGTTCTGCTTCCCAGTTATCAGTGCTGTTCTGCTTCCCAGTTATCAGTGCTGTTCTGCTTCCCAGTTATCAGTGCTGTTCTGCTTCATAGTTATCAATGATGTGCTGCTTCACAGTTATCAACACTGCTGCTTCACAGTTATCGCTGCTCTGTTGATAACCGTTGATAAGTTATCAACTTAATCTCGTTCCTTCATTCCTTATCTTCTTTCCTTTTTAAGTGATTAGTTTTTTCTCACCTCTCTCTTCTTACATTCCTTTGTACCTTAATATTCTCCCTCGTTCTTAATTCTGTCATTACATACAGTCTTCTCTCATCCTTATTTCTTAATTACTTAGATCCTCTTAATTCTTTCTTTCCTTCAAATTCCATTTTTTTCTACTCTTCGCTAGATCGTTTCTTTACATTCATCCCTCTCCATATATTCCTTACACTCCTCTCTTTTTTTTGTGAATTCCTTCGTTACATAGTCCAATTTTTGTCTCTATATAGCAGGTGTAAAAATTGCCATAATTACAGAGACTATATATATCTCCGTGTTCTGTTCATACCTTCTTCAACTACAAATACTTTGTCTCTTTTTAATTCTTCCTTGTCTGTTTTATCACGCACATCAGCTTAACCTCTTCCTTGTCCCTCTTATTACTCGGCTGATTCATAGTTTAGCTTTACCAGGAATTCTTATTTTCATTTTTACATGGTTATTAGGTTATAGGTAATTGCCGTTTTCTGTTTAACTAATTTGTAATGGTATCCAGAATTCCTTAACTCAGTGTACAAGCGTTGTCACACGCAGCTTACCCATAAGGTTATTTTTAGCGTCCTCTTTCATCCTTTCATTTTCCACAACTTATAGCTGCTTTCTGGTGATTAATTTAATCTTACGTCATTTATTTGAAGTGTATCAACAGCTTGGCTGCTTATAGACTGGACTGTGAAGGGGAGACACAAGTATTTCTGTGTGTCTGTCGTTGTAAGTCGTGCAATAAACACAGATTAGCAGCAAAGCTCTTCGTGGGACAAGTGATAGTGGCACTCTGATCACAACTGAGGAATTGGGGTTTGGTTTCCGGACGAATGGAAACGTTGGACATGTTGGCTTACACCCGTGTCACCTGCTCACCTAGCAGTAAATAGGTACCTGGGTACGAGTTGCATCCTGAAGGAGAGGATTAGAGGACCTCAGTGGAAACAAGCCAGTATGGACAGTGGCTTTGTTGGGTTGTCCTGGATTACATAAGAACATAAGTATGGAAGAACACTGCAGTAGGCCTTCCTTCTCATGCCCGGCAGGATGTGGAGATATCCTACTTGATAGCTCCTGGTCCAACTCTTGGTCGTGACCTACTTCCAATGTAGAGTCCCGCCTACCACTGACAATGCCTTCGTCTGCTGCACCTCCTCTGACTCCAGTATATAAGCACCAATCTTCCTGCCTGTGCTTCACAGTCTCCAAGACTACGGTGCTCATCACCTGTTCCTAGGCTAAGGGACTGATTACCTCGTCTTCCACTGTCTTCTTTATGTATTTCTACAGTCCTTAGATTATGTCAACGTATTGAATTAATAAAGCCACTGGATGGCGAAACGTCTACAAATAAAGATACCCAGATGTTGCACATGTGTCTAATTCATCATTTTGTCGGTATTGTATATCAGTGATTAACACAATTACAGCAGGTATAATATTTTAGCTAATGTACTACATGTAAACTGCAATATCCTAATGTAAACTACTTTGAACGGGGAATATTTTGTAAGATATTCCATACAAATTATTTTGTTTACTGTAAATTTTAGCATAATAAGCACATCAGGTAAGCTATTATAGTTCTTTCACCAACACTTGATTAATGGGGATGAAGCCTCGTGGCAGGAGGGTTCCCTTGCAGCTGCGCTCCTGCGCGGGCGCGTGGATCATAATCAAGTGCCGTGAACTTGTCAGGGAACGAGTGAAGCTTGAACCCATGGCGGGTGAAGCTTGAACCCATGGCGGGTGAAGCTTGAACCCATGGCGAGTGAAGCTTGAACCCATGGCGGGTGAAGCTTGAACCCATGGCGGGTGAAGCTTGAACCCATGGCGGGTGATGCTTGAACCCATGGCGAGTGAAGCTTGAACCCATGGCGGGTGAAGCTTGAACCCATGGCGGGTGAAGCTTGAACCCATGGCGGTGAGTTCTAAAACTCACAGGCCAGTGTGTTAACCATGATTTGTGGTTTGTTTACAATCGTATTATTACGATTTCGTGAGTCGTGAACTTTATTTCATGTAGATAAATGGTTCAGTGAACCGACAAATTGAAGAAGAATGGTTAAGTGTTAGGAGGAGTTTGAGGTAATCAGTCCCTCACCCTGGAATCTAGGTAATCAGTCCCTCAATCTTGATAAGAATACAGCATATGAGTGAAGAAGGAACTTGAATACTCCTACACTGCAGACAGTCGCTCACACAGTATTACCCAGCTAAGTTGTCTTTGTCAAGAAAATTGAAATGTTCGTAGTTGTGGTAATGTTTTATCTATCACTGGACTGAAAAATATATTCCTTAAGACACCTGCTGTTCCTGTTCACCCATCAGTAGTAATGGGTACCTGGGTGTTAGTCGACTGGTAAGGGTCGCATCCTGGGACAAAATTGACCTAATTTCGCCGAAATGCTCTGCATAACAAGCGGCTTTCTATATAGTAGTATGTCATTGATGTTAGCTATGGTCTGTATACCTTGTACATGTACTTGTAGAAATAAAATTATTATTATTATTTCTTGGTTACTCTTGAAACTTTCTTATTTTCAGCAAGATCAACTGATAACGACTCGCTCTTTTTCTAAAATGTTCTTCTGCGCTCCATCACTCGCTAAATATTTTTCCCAACAGTTGTTAGGTAAGAAGACACAAGTTGCACTTGTCCTTTTACCTAACATATTGTTGGTAATTCTCGCAAAAGTTGTTCATATTGGTCACTAGAAGTATCCGTAGAAGGTCTACTTTTACACGCTAAGTACGTCTTATACCTAATTACTCCCATTCATGTATGTGTCCAACTTCAAACTACCCAAATTGTTCGCTTCAGTAATGCTACTTGGCAGTGTATTCAAATAGTTCACTAGAAACAAACAATTTATCCAGATACCTACCCAGTATTCTTTGATTTATTTACACACAGACTATCAGACTGCTCTCATTGTGAAATTCAAGAATCCTCGTGTCTTTATCCTACTGTTCTTCAAACATATTGCTTCCAAATATTCTCTTCATATTCAGTAAGATGTCCTCTGTTGTCAGTTGCATACCATCTTTCTGCTACATCTTCCACAGTAGTTTCTCTCGCTTTAGCATTATCCCCCCAAAGTTTTTTCTCTTTCTCTTGTATTAAAATTCCTTTATCATTTACTTGGTATAAATATTTTTTTCACTTTTCTCTCCACTAGGCGCACGTCCACTGGCTTTTACCCACTTTTTGATTTACTGAATATGCTATCTTATGTTTTTGGATTCTGTTTTTTCTGTTTATCTAGGCTATTCTGCATCACCTTTTTCTTTAGTTCATTAGTGTTGATATTAGTTGCTTGGGGTTTCTTGCAGGGTATTGCGATGTTTCTGAAAGTGGGTTTGGTTGACCATCACTAGCTTAAGCAAGGGGAAAAAAATAGTTGACTTATTAAGCCCCGGACAACCAGAGGCCTCCATTAAATTCAAATACTATGTTTATATCCACGATGAGATTGAAGACAGTTGACTAACTTCTAGGTATCTATTTACTGCTAAGTGAACAAGGTCAGGAGGGGTTAAGAGATGACTATTCATCCCTCACCCAGGTTTGGATCCATGCCTTTCGGGTTGGGTTAATTTGGTGACCGAGTTTCCCTGGCAACAGGATTGCGCTGGAGAAAGAAGTGTAGTGGTGGAGCTGATGGTCTGAGAGAATATCAGTTAAGAGTCTGCTGCTAGGTGTCAGGGGGTGTCGGGCTGGGGTCTCCTTCGGGCTGGGGTCATCCAAGACTTACGATGATCAGGGCAGTGTTTCTTGCTAATTCTTCTCTGGCGTGTCGCCTGCCACTACAAAGTCGCTGCTTGGGCTGCTGCTGTTTGGATTGCATGTTTGATATCTGGATCAACACTGAGAAAATCTTACTTTCCTTATTTGCCTCAGTCATTCTGTCTTAGCACTCTTATTCCTGCTGGATGTTCTTGAAGACAGTATTGTGCAGTCTCCTGCGTGGCTCTCTATTTTATCTGTCTTCAAAAATTTTAATGTTTTTCGTGTATTGTTGCAGATAATGGCGTTATGGTATGTTATAATTGTTCTAATATAGATACAATCTAACCTAACCTGACTTAAACTAACCTAAGCTAACCCTCCCTAACCTAATCTAGCCTAATTCATATAACGTATGTTGATAAATTTGCTTATAATCGTATGTAGAAAAATCGAACTGAATTCAACTGAATTTGTAATCACTATCTTTGCATAATTTGTCAACATTCTAACGAAGGACTCAACTCATTCCTTTTTTCTCAATACCTGTTATAGCGTTTACATTGGTTCCTTTGTTTACAAATGCATTTACAAGCAAAGATATGTTATCCTAACTCAGCTTGTTTCAAAGCCCAGCCCTATCTAAGGTATACTACCCTTCTCTCAGGATGCCACTCGCAACAGACGATTAGCACCCAGGTACCTACTTACTGCTAGGTGAACAGGGGCAACAGGTGCAAGGAAACATGCCCAACGATTCCACTCATGCCCTCGATCGAACCACAGATCCTCTATAGGCGAGCTGAGAGCGCTACTACCGAGCCAGTGCTAAACCCGTGAGGGTTAGATAGAGTCTGGCAAATGGGATGTAATCAGTTCATAAATAACACACTTCAGAGAGGACACTTAAGAGGCACTTAAGTTCCCCCGTCTTCTAATGACAACAACAATTGTCCTCAAAGATTTGTTAAGTTATACCATGAATTAAGGAAAGATCCTGGACTTCCCCTTACGAAACAGACAAAGCAAATGCGATAGTAATTATGGACAAGGTAAATTATAGTGGAAAAAATAATGTCATTAGAAGACGGGGGAACTTAAGTGCCTCTTTTAGGCGACGTCTCGTCTCGCCCTCGAAAATTATTCAGTCACACCCAAGAAAGATATTGTATTGTTTGGACGTAATTAGATCCGATTCATAGGAGGGCAGCTCCACTTGGAGTAATAATCCTTCGTTGGCATGATGGCAACCCGTTGAAGGAAAAGATGGCAGCTACACTCTCCTTGCCATTCATGAATTCTCTCTTCCAGGGTGTACCTTGATGCTTACGTCCCCATTCCATCTTGTCTCCTTCGTTCTTTATTTGAGATGTTCTTTACGCAGTCTCTATCAGTCTTGGTCAGAGACTGGACCGTCATTCTCTGACGTAGGTTCGAGTCTCCACCACTTCTTGTTCTGAATGATCCACAAAAGTTTAGATCTTCAAGAAACATAACTCAGTATCCATGACGATGATTTTTGTCTTGATTCGTTGCTTCTGACGTGTTAAGTTCACTGAAGAGCAGCAGTAGTTACTATACACGGAAGCGCTAAATCCGAAAGGGTATGCAGCGCCTGGGGAATAAGAGAAAATAAGGTTTGACACAAGAAAAGTAAGGATAGCTCCAAAACCTTGGATCAAGAGTCCCACAGAAGCATGAAAGAATGTTTCTTGTCTCCATGTTTGTTAATTATGTGAGATTAAAATTGGGTAGAAGGGAGTGGACTGCGTTATCCTGGAAAATTACAATGTTTTGCTTCAGAAATCGATCACAGAAGTTATACAAGAGGTGGCTAAGTCACGCGTGTACTTCCCCTTCATATTTAGTAACATTTAAAAAGCTTATATTACTACCGAGTTATAACAGAGCTGAATATTTGGAGAGTATGTTGAGAGTTTAAAGAATATGTTATTAATGCATTTCATCTGTTCCAGCAGATAAGGGACAGAAAGGGATGTAGTGAGCTGATGTATGTTGGTACAAAGGAAGATACCTGAGGGTGAGTTTTAAAACGCTGAGCCAGGGAGTGGTGCGGGGGTAGTTACATTCATCCCTCTCACCTTCACCTGCTTCCTGTGTAACTCGGGTCACTACTGCCTGACCCAAACATTGTTATCTGGCTCCTGTCACTCCTATCTGCCTCCAAGATGCTGTCACCGCTGCCCCTACCACCAGCTGGTACAAGTTCCTCACTGCCTCTGACACCGAATAACACCAGGTCAGCGCCAGCACCTGGTAGTAAAGTAAAGTCTCCCAGGTCCGTCCAAACAGCTGAAGATAAAACGTCTCTCCCTCTTCAGTCTGGCGAGGAAGAAACATCAATGACATCGTCTGTGTTACAGGTGTTGGTTGGTAGGCAGAGCCACACACAACCACAACACACTACTACAACAACTCACTATACGAAAACTCACCTCTTACAGGTTAGTCCTTAAAATTAATTAACATGTCAGTGCTGGGATTATCTTGTAGGTTACCTGATAAAAACGTCACGTGTGCAACAATATATTGCCGCAACGTTTCTCCCGAGAAACCAGACTTTTTCACTCGAATACAAAAACGACATTTAAATTGTAGACAGTGAAAGAAGTAGAGAAGTAAGTTTGAGGGCAGTAAAGATATTGAAGTGTTGCACACATGTCCCATCAACTTTTGTCTACCATTTTGTGATTTTTTGCAATCGTGTTGTTACGATATCGTGATCTTAAAGGTCAGTGATCGGAGTTATCACTTTAGTATCAACTCACAGGTGAATAAAACGTAGAAACTTGGTTTAATAAATCATGTCTTTCTTGACAGGATGGGAAGATGAATTTTTCAACCATGACACTGAATTCAGATGCTGCGAAATTAATTTAAGATTTATTATACATTCACGCAACGCAACACTGAAGTCAGTGTTTGACAAATGAGTTTTATACCGGTGTGGGGGGGCCACCTAAATGTACTTGACTAAATGCGTTTAATTGAGGTACCTAAATACGCTTACGTGTTTGCAAGGGTTGAGCTACAGCTACTGGGTACTGCCAGTTCATTATTATTATTATTTCATGCTTATCGTTTCACTCGTGTCTTCTAATTCCTTGAATTAAAGTTAAATCCCAGTCATGTCAATGCATGACCTAAATTCTGACGTTGATTTGTATATATAAGCCTTAGGAATATATATATATATATATATATATATATATATATATATATATATATATATATATACACGTGTGTGTGTGTTTAATGTCATGTATGAATGGATGTGCGTGTGTGTAAGTATATATTTATCCTCACTCTTCGAATAATTCTTTTCAGAAAAGTGATCAGACTAGCCATTTGTCTTGATATTTTTTTGAAAATGTTAGGCCTCCAATTTTGACGTCAGATTTGTGTCCAGGAAACTGCCTTCCTGCACGAACCTTTAATTTCCTTTACGTAAGAATCTGCAATTTTATTTCGTATTTAAATTGTTTTCTGTGATCGATGAATATTTGATTACTATCATTGATGGATAATTGATTGCTGTTATTGATGGATAATTGATTGCTGTTATTGATGGTTAATTGATTGCTGTTATTGATGGATAATTAATTGTTGTTATTGATGGATAATTGATTGTTGTTATTGATGGATAATTATTTATTATAATCGAAAAATAATTGTTTTCCATATTCGAATATTTTTAGAGTAATTGTTGATATATCTAGTAATAATTGTTTGGTATAATCGAGAAATAATTATTTACTATAATCGAGAGATCATAATCCTTATTTCCGGGTTTCACTTGGTGTTTTAACGTTATTTTTCTTTGTTGTTTGACGCACAACCTCGACCAGTCGGGTCGTTCTGGTGTCTTCTTGTCTCTACTTTCTTTCTGGTCTTCTATTTTTTTCTTTTCGCTCTTGTGTTGTGTCATTTTTCCTGGCTTCTTCTTTTCGTATTTTTCATCTCCTCTCTCTCTCTCTCTCTCTCTCTCTCTCTCTCTCTCTCTCTCAAGTATCGAACAGACAGGCAGGTGAGCTGGTCTCCTGGGTCTTGACCCTCAGACCTAGCCTCATGTCACTCCCCTCAATCTCATAATTCACCAGATTTACTTGGTAAGGAAAAGCGACGAGCAGGGAGGAGGGGAAAAAAGAGAAGGGGGAAGGGATCAAGGAGAAAAGGGTGACAGAGAACGTCAGAAAGTGGATAAGGGAGAAAAACAGATGAGTACATAGGATAACATGAGGAAGAAACATGGAGAAAAACGTGGAAGTCCACCCAGGCTAGCTGCAGAGAGAAACCATCTACTAAGTAGATTAAAGACTGGTATAAACCTTGGTAAGTGTTAAGACTCATTGGTTTAAAATGACACGTGAGCAAATACTAGGACATATTTATTAGAAAAAAAAATTGCGATCCTGGGACCTTGATGATTTCTAACTTAGAGCTTAAAAATGACAGTCTATATAGGCGTAGAGTGGGTTGTGAGTGACACATGGTGCCCTGAAGAATGATACTCTTCGCCTATATATACTGTCATTTTAATTTCTGTGTTAGAAGTGATCAAGGTACCAGGACCGAAACGTTTTCTAATAAATATGTCCTAGTGTTTCCTTACGTGTTTTTTTAAAAACCAGATTAAATACTACTGTGTACTAAGTGTGTGTCAGGGATACCAAAGTCCTCTTCTGACCCTCCGCTCCCTCCGGTCACTGCCACAATGATAACTGGGGGTAGAGAAGTATGCCAGGCTATATTGAAAAAAATAATATGGAACTTACAGAACTGACTGACACTTTAGCATTTCTGATTTTTATCTTATTTCCATTAGTACAGTCTTCGAGGTTACCAATCGGTTTAAATTTATTATATGCATCACGTGTTTTTTTTTTTCGTTTGGTTTCAAGCAGTTGTCTCGTTATCCAGTCTTTCATCTTTATACTGAAGAAACCACTGGTTGGCAAAACGTTTCCTCAATAAAGATATCCAGATGTTGCATAAGTATCTCATTCTTCAAGTTGTCGGTTATCCAAGCCATTTATATCAAGTCTTTCATCTTACGTTCAGTTTTTCTTGTTTTGAAATCCAACTCGATATTTAGAATTTTCGTTCGGATTTGTCTCCACATTTCCTGCGTCTGTATTTATTAGTTCGACTCAGTTGACGTCACAGATATCTGAGTACAACTCATCAAACTAAGCTGCTCTGTAATTAGGAACTATCTTATAGTGTAATTAGGAACTATCTTAGTGTAATTAGGAACTATCTTAGTGTAATTAGGAACTATCTTATAGTGTAATTAGGAACTATCTTATAGTGTAATTAGGAACTATCTTATAGTGTAATTAGGAACTATCTTATAGTGTAATTAGGAACTATCTTATAGTGTAATTAGGAACTATCTTACAGTGTAATTAGGAACTATCTTATAGTGTAATTAGGAACTATCTTATAGTGTAATTCTAGATCTTAAAGTCTGTGTTTACTATGAATCAAATATCAAATGATGTGATCACTGTTTCCTTCTCTCTCTCTCTCTCTCTCTCTCTCTCTCTCTCTCTCTCTCTCTCTCTCTCTCTCTCTCTCTCTCTCTCTCTCTCACACACACACACACACACATACACACGCGCGCGCGCACATACACACGTGCGTACACACACATCCACACACACACGCGTATATACACGCATTTAAAGTCATCTTAGGATTTACATCCAGTGAAATGTTAATAACTTTCCCCTGGTCAAAATAACAATGGAAATACACGACCTAATAGATTATGCCCAGGATCACGTGTGATGGGTGTCACGCAGACCTGGCATCACCTGGGTGTCACGCAGACCTGGCATCACCTGGGTGTCACGCAGACCTGGCATCACCTCAGGTGTGTGTGTGTGACCCTGAAAATGGAGCTTCCCCTACGGTGCCTTGACGGGCACTCTTGTTATTATTATGATTATTATTATTAGTAGTAATGGTAGTAGTAGTAGTATTAATAGTAGTAGCAGCAGTAGTAGTAGTGGTGGTGGTATTAGTAGTGGTAGTAGCAGCAGTAGTATTAGTAGTAGTGGTGGTAGTAGTAGTAGTTGTTGTAGTAGGAGCAAATAATAATAAAATATTATTATTATTGGCTGCATCATTATCTTCATGGAGAGGCTCTAAACCTTTAAGTTTTTTTAAGTTATTGATCTGGGGAGAGGGAAGACGTCTGCTTTATGTCGTGGGGTAATGAGAAAGCCGACCACACCCTCGTGTAAATAATGAAGACGAATCGATAAAAACATTACCTGACAACGGAGGAGAAAGGCAAGAATCCCGAGTCAGGCTGAGGTAGACGGGTAGACGGAGTCAGGCTGAGGTAGACGGGTAGACGGAGTCAGGCAGGGGCTGAGAGGTAGAAGGTGGCAGAGGTAGACAGGAAAAGATATGTAGCTAAACTGGTAGAAGTACAGCTATTCGTAAGTACTAAATTATGGCCTCAGGAGTGTATCCCACTCATGTTTTCATAAGTGTATCCCACTCATGTCATAATGAGTGGCACACTTGTCATAATGAGTGGCACACTCTTGTCATAATGAGTGGCACACTCTTGTCATAGTGGGTGCATCTCACTCGGGTCATCTCATCATCACTCCTAAATCCTTAAGAATACAATTATATTCACGAATAATTTGGTAAAACACAATACGGACACACACACAATCACGTCCCTCTCTGTCCGTGGCGGCCTCCTGCCAAGCACTAACCAACTTCCGGATAGTGGTTTATTTGTCAGGAAACAAGACAGGGGTCTCCTGTTAGCTTTTATTTGTCAGAAAACAGGATAAGGGGTCTCCTGTTAGTCGTTTATCCGTCAAGAAAAAAGACAAGTGCTTCGTGAAATGGGTCTCTGTTAATTGATGACTCGTTCAGTGGGTAAGTATCAGCTGGTCTACCAGAGCTAGAGTTTTCGATCCCTTTAAAAACTAGATCATTATCCAAGTCTTTCTTAAGATGATTTAATTGTGGAATTGCAATGATGGATCCTACATGTGACAGACGATGAGTAAGGATGTGTGTGACTGGGGATGTGAACGTCTGGGAGTAAGGATGTGTGTGGCTGGGAATGTGACCGTTGGGGAGTTTGCAAGGATGGGTGTGGCTGGGGATGTGACCGTTGGGGCATGAGTAAGGGGATGATGTGGCTGGACTTTCCTTAGTCATAGAGATGTTAGGAAGTGGAATAATCTGGCAAGTGAAGTAGTGGAGGCAGGAACCATACATAGCTTTAAGACGAGGTATGATAAAGCTCATGGAGCAGGGAGAGAAGGGACCCAGTAGCGGTCCGTTAAGAGGCGGGGCCAGGAGCTGAGTCTTGACCCCTGCAACCACAATTAGGTGAGTACACACACCTCACAACACACACACACACACACACACACACACACACACACACACACACACACACCACACACACACCACACACACACACACCACACACACACCACACACACCACACACACACACACACATACACTCATGGCCGGAAGTGGCCGTGTTGCATACAGATCAACGTGCTTCATGATTACTGCAACATTATTAAACACACACGGCTTCACAATGCGTTCAACATGACTACAGATTTGCTGCAACGCTAACAGTAATTTCACCAGATAACCTGATGAACTGATCAAGCACTTCAGTGATCTCCTGAAAGCTACCACACCAATTTTCACATAACCACTGATGTTTCCCCTGACAGCCATCCAAACTGGACTTGCAAAATATGCTTTAATATCGGCTGTGTGTGTGTGTGTATGTGTGTGTGTGTGTGTGTGTGTTCATGCACAATTTTGAAAAAATCTGTTTTCACTATTTTTGTATATCATTTATCTAAAACTTTCTCATTATTTTTTGTGAAATCTGAGACAATGGTGATCCTCTGTTTGATACTGGAGTGGAAATCCCATCCCCGGAAAGCCAGGCCAACGTCACAAGACATATATTTCTGACCACCACCATCTAATTTAAATATTATTCAGAGTAAAATATGGCAGATTATATCTTGCTTTGGGCCATAATATAAAAAACATATTTTTTTGAAGCCCTTATAATTATATCAGTTAAAAATGGTAATAACACCAGGAATTCGTGTTATCACGAATTCATAACAATTACACGGGGTCAATTAGTCATAACATCGGAAATGCTGGGCTTCACGGGTCCATAATAATTACACAGGTTTACTGAGTAAGCAATAGTGCATAAATAAATAAACAAGGCTACCTGCACAGTCTAATTCACGGATGTAAAGAAATATGATTTTTTTTTTTAAATATTTATACTTGAATAAGACACATATGCAATACCTGGGTATCTTCAGTGATGAAACGCCTCGCCTGCACAGCAGCCTTTTTCAGTCTGACAGACATACTAATTTTATACTATAGACAGTGGAAGAACAAAAAGGCACAATACCGAGACTGGAACAATACACAAATAACCAGCAAATAGGAGGAAGAAGCATATGACGACGTTTCGGTCCGACTTACACCATTAAGTAGTTACACACGTCAGGACCGAAACGTCGTCATAAGCTTCTTTCTCCTATGTGCGGGTTATTTGTGTACAGTGTTTGAAGTGTACACCTAATTTCATGGTGTTCAATTACTTAGTCTTGCTAAGTCAATCTAAGGATGGAAATTTATATACTAGAGCCAGAGGACAGCTGCAGCAGTTGAAGACAGCGTCACAGGTGGGCTGGACCCACCAGTTTAGGTAGGTCATGCCCATAAGTTGGACCAGTGGCGAGCAGTAGAGTTGTAGAAGACATGTTCTGTACCAGGATTCCACGGTGTTGCTAAGTCAGAGAAAAATTGCGTTATTGTTGTATACTCATGAGTATAATTATATATATATATATATATATATATATATATATATATATATATATATATATATATATATATATATATATATATATATATATTATATTATATTATATTCTAAAGTTTCTCAAAGAGCTGGGTGAAAAACTCATCATAGAAACCAAGGACCACAGGGCGACCAGCTTCCTCTTTCAGAGACTCAGTGTTGAGATCCAGAGGGGAAATTCCTGCAGCATTCTGGGCACGCGGCCCACTGCCGGGGAGCTGGACGAAGTATTTGACATGTAGCTCTGAGTTGTTATCTGTTTTACTTCCTATTGTATTCTTGTCAATGTATTTTGTCTTGAAATAAAGTTTATACACAATGCAAAGATGGGATGGTAGGCTTCAGAAAAAAATCTAAATATTCTTCCTTGAAGCCTTTTTATCGACTTCTCCGAGGCTATGGGTCCCATAATTTACACAAGAGGTGGACCCTATCTATCTATCTCTATATATATATATTGAGGTAGTAGGTTGGTAGACAGCAACCGCCCAGGGAGGTACTACCGTCCTGCCAAGTGAGTGTAAAACGAAAGCCTGTAATTGTTTTACATGATGGTAGGATTGCTGGTGTCTTTTTTCTGTCTCATAAACATGCAAGATTTAGAGTACATCTTGCTACTTCTACTTACACTTAGGTCACACTACACATTCATGTACAAGCATATATAAACACACCCCTCTGGGTTTTCTTCTATTTTCTTACTAGTTCTTGTTCTTATTTCCTCTTATCTCCATGGGGAAGTGGAACAGAATTCTTCCTCCGTAAGCCATGCGTGTCGTAAGAGGCGACTAAAATGCTGGGAGCAAGGGGCTAGTAACCCCTTCTCCTGTATATATTACTAAATGTAAAATGGGAAACTTTCGTTTTTCATTTTGGGCCACCCCGCTTCGGTGGGAAACGGCCGACATGTTGGAAGAAAGAAGAATAATTATATATATATATATATATATATATCTACATATCTACTCTATCTTCCTCGTATACTGTTTCTGGTATTTTTGTTGATATACACGTGAACTAAAGCAAGTCTTTAATAAAACAAAGTTTCACTTTAACAAAAGTTTATAAGTTGATGTATCTCTCCTTTCGCTTAACGTTATTTCATTGTCTTTCTCATTTAACGGTCTGTTCATTGCCTCTTCTACTCATCTTATTTCATGTTTACAACTCAAATACAAAATATTTCACATTGTTGAGCTGAAATATTTTGTCTTTACTGTTAAATCTATTAATGTGTTTGAGTGTATTATTAAAGTATTCGTTTGACTCAAGACTCTTATGTTTTTTTTTTCAATCATATTAATTAAATGAAGATTAAATGTAGTGCCATTGCTGAACATTTAACATTTCATTTGTGGCATGATAAAGTGTGGATAATTCATGAATGCTAATTAAATACATTTACCCACCTTTACTTGTCGCTGTGCAAGACGGTATAAATTCAGCTCCTCTGGAAGCCTTATTTGACCTGCTCATCCACGTCGTCACTTGGCTCTCGTCTTCCTACGGCTTATCAATACGATTTATTAAATTCGTAACTAACTGATACGCTGGAGAGGCTGTGTTAGACGCTTCGGTTCCTCCTTGACCATTATCAAGTCAACTGTAACTTATAATGATCCTGTCATGGCTGAAACGTCGTTTAGAATATTCTTCTTTATAGTGTGGAATATTAGTGGACTGCTCCATCCATGATATTGTGAGATTTATTCGTAATTTTTCAAATATGGTCACACAAAACTGCAGTATTTTAAAAAAGGATATACGAAAGACTTAGTGATCACGACTTTCTCGGATCAAAACTAGAAATGTCATTAAAGCCAAAATTTGTCACTTTTACTCAGATATTTTCCTTGTTTCCTTTCGCTAGTTCATTAGTTCTGTTGCGTTCAATACAAAACTTTCATCATTATTCAAATGGAATTGGTTTGTCATTTGTCTGTTCCTAGTTTCGCCATTGGCGAATATATTCTTATTCTTCCATTTGTTCTCTGAGGGCACTTTTTTTGCTTGTTTTTATTATTGTTTCTATGTTTATCTATCTTCCTTCTCTTGCTGCAGCCTTGTTACACTTCCTCTGTCCAACTCAAGCATGCACAGCTGAAAGTAACGTAATTTTTATTTTTATATTCCTTCTAAGTCTTCTAAGATGTGGGAAGTTTCTGCAAATATTGTCACCTGTGTTTTCCAGATAAAAGAAAAAGTTATTATTTACTGGGGATAAGTATCATTCTTTCTTGGGCTTCTAAAGCATTAATACATCTCTCCCTCTTCTAAACATCTAAATATCTCTTCCTTCCTTCACAATATATAAATATATCCCTCCCTCTCAAAACATCTACGCTTCTCTTTCTCTCTCCCTTCACTACATATTAGCACGTCTCACTTCTCAAAACATTAACATAACCATCCCTCCCTTCCCCAAACTTCTAAACATCTCTCTCTTTCTCACTACCCAAAACTTCAGCACATTCCTATTTTCCTTCCCAAAACATCAACACATCCCTCCCACCATTCCCAAAATATCATTTATTTCCTTCGGAAAACATACCTTAATACCTTCTCCCTTTCTCACTTCTCAAAACATCAACACGTCTCTCATTTACTTTCCATAACATCAACAGAGCGACTCCCTTCATTCCCAAAACATCCATTATAACCATCCCCGTAACTTTTCCTCCCAAATTCTGCCTCGTTCCTCACCGATCTCGACATATTGCAGATTAGGCTAGACCAGCTGCAGACGGAGGTTCGCCAGCTGGAGACGCAGAGCGAACAACTAGAGAAAAGGATCAAATTCTTCCTGGGACAACACCTCAGTATTACCTCCGCCACCGACCAGCTTGACCTCAAACTGGACTCCTTGGCCAGGTCTCACAAGTCTTTGTCCTCTCAGATGGTGGGGCGGTGAAGATCTGGCCAGCTGGTGGTGCTGGTGTCTTTTGATCAACTTAAGCAACAGTCTGATTGAAATGTCGTACTGATAGTGAAGAGTAAATAAAAGACAGGTTATAGAAGCTTTAATTGTGACTACTTTTCGCTCTGTGTAGAGCTTTCTGTTATGCGAGAGCTTTATCAGGTCATGTGAAGAGCTTTATCAGGTCATGTGAAGAGCTTTATCAGGTCATGTGAAGAGCTTTATCAGGTCATGTGAAGAGCTTTATCAGGTCATGTGAAGAGCTTTATCAAGTCATATATATGTAAAGCTTTATCACGTCACGTGTAGAGCGTTATCGAGACGTGTAAAACTTTATCGTATAGAACTTCATCAAACCATGTACAGAGCTTTATTAAGTGGGTAACTTTATCAAGTCGTGATAAAGTTTTACATAAAACGAAAGATAGTTCTAAAAAAAAGACATTTACTGTGCCATTGCAAATTGGCAGAGAAGTCAGCCATCTTGGCCATCTGATGCAAAACAAAATACGTACCCGCAACGTGGCACAGCTTCCACAAAGAAAGAGGTGACAGCAAGATCGTAGTGCCTATCACGCACTTACCCTGGGACCGCCTTGCGAAACATCGAGTCCGCAGTTATGCAAAACTACCTGAAGGTTGGTTTATTAAGACTCGTGGACAAACGCTAGGAGATATTTATTGGAAAATGTTTCGGTCCTGGGACCTTGTCCACTTTTAAACCACGTATTTCTTTTAAACCAAATATCGATGTCAATTACCAAGGTTTACAGCACACCTGGAGGTCACCAGTAGCCCGGTTTCAGACCAAGTACCAGAGTAAGGATTAAAATCATACATACGAACTCTTTCGTGTGCGTATATACTAATCGAGGGACTAGAAAGACGCAGTAAAGAAAATATGGAAGTAGAAGAGGAAGCGAGATGATTAAGTGGAGGAAAAGATAACTGAAACAACAATTTTTTTTAAGTACGATGCGATGCCATGACCCATAAAACGCAGTTTCGGGACTGTATTTTCCAAAGTGAATATTACAAAAAATACCTGAAATTTAATAGTGTTTTAAACTTACGATTGTACCGAACAAGGTGAATAACAAGGTAATGAACAACTCCTTTCGTGAGTCATGTTGAGACTCTCTGACCGCGGGTTCGAACCCCACCCGTGGTATGGTTTTTTATACGACTGTAGATTGTATTTTGTAAAGTGGTAAACCAGTGTGGGTCCTTCAGCGCAAGAAGTGGTGGAGTCTCTAACTTTTAGCCGCTATTCTTGGCCGTGTTTGTCATGTGAAGCTTTTGTTGATCGCCTTTGGGCTAATGCTATAGGACCCAACATGTATTGATGTATTTAAGTAACAATTGTTCATGAATACCTAATTTATTGAATTAATCAAAATTACTGCTTAATTGTCAGAAGGGCAGGCCACTCTTTAAGACTAAGAAGAAGCTGAGTTAAGTCTGATTTTCTCAATATAATAGGTTATAATATACACACATTTAAATAAGTAGTTTATAAAGTTGCATGTCTCATTGTAAGTAAATAAGGAGTATGAAAAAAAAAAAATTATTGTGGGTACATGTGTAGAGTGTGCAAGACGACAGTTTTTTGTTTGTGTTGGGTATATGGGGGATAGCCTGGCTGGCTCTCCCTCACTTGTTCCAAGATGGCTGCAAGGTGGAACTGGTGGTAAAGACTGGGCTTTGTTGATATGTTTCTGGGCAGAATGGTGTGCCAGAGGTGAGAGAGAGATGTTTTAAATTGAAGCAGCCATCATAACCTGAGAGTTAGTGTGTCAAGACACTGAGGGTAGGAGTGATGTTGAGAAAAGGGGGTATTAAGTGTGGAGGTGGACCATGTGGTTTGGAGATGCCTGGGGGATGGTGTTATGATTAAGATTTGTATATATCTCTCAGAATAGATTATATTTTTATATAATAGTGGTTTAAATAACCTTTTGAGAGGACTGGTGAAAAGATTCTGAGATGGCCCAGCTAATCATGAATGTAAGTATCACCCTAGACTATAAGACCTTTAAGTAAATATCCCATGCTAGACCATGTAGTGGAACCATAACATCAAAGTAAAGGGAAAATAATATAACAATGAACAAGGTGAATAACAAGGTAATGAACAAGGTGAATAACAAGATAATGAACAAGGTGAATAACAAGGTAATGAACAAGGTGAATAACAAGATAATGAACAAGGTGAATAACAAGGTAATGAACTTAAGATTTCACAAGTAGTTCATAAAATCACTAAGAATTTCTTTTCCCTAAACAAAAAAAATAGATTTGTTTTACAATGCCAAAATCATAATTGAGTTACTGTATAATGAAATACTATAGATTAATCTTGTATAATGAGGCAAGAAAAAAACAAGTTTGTCGAAGTTATGTTAGATCAATATTTCTTTGCAAAGAATGAATTATTCATACAATAAAAATTTTCTTTACACTTTGAATTATATATTGAATTAGAAAATTGTCTTACTTATAGATACCGAACTTAAGTTCAACATGTGTAATATTTAGTGAAAAAAGAATCGACTATAGTGCATGTATTGTTTTTTTGGTGTTCGTCCAGTCCACATAATGATATGTGTCTATATAAACTGATCAGTGGTAAGTTTCAGCAGGTTTCGAAACGTTTTAGCCTAATGTCTAGAAGTAATAACATGGTTTCAAAAAGTGTTGGCTTGATCCCAAGATTTTAGCCTGGTTTCAAGACGTTTTATCCTGATCCCAAGAACTTTCAGCCTGGTTTCAAAAAGTTTTATCCTAGTCTGAAGAAGTTTAAGCCTGATCTCAAGACGCTTTAGCCTGGTTTCAAGAAGTCTCTGCCTGGTCCCCAGTTTGTTAAGACTATCAATGTAATATGACAAACCAGGTTTATATAATAGTATATATCACCCAGAAACTCTATAAGAGCTCAGGTTTTCATATTTGTTCTGGCAGACTTACTAAAGTTTTAAGACCAAAGGAAGTTAAAAATCCATTGAATTATAAGATAGTAAATCTTGATATTTCTAATGTACAAACTATCATTAAGATGTTATGTATAATAACCGTGTTAAACACTCACGTTAACCATAACATTGTTAAATTATCATGTTAATGATACATTTTTTTTGTGATCCTTCTTGCTAAACATTGTCAGTGAAACAAAAAAAACAAGCCTTAGGTTAAGATTTGTTATATTCCAAATGTTAATGTAGACGAAAAGAGTGTTCCGGACAATAAAGACACAAAAGTAGAAAATTTAATCGTGACGTTTCGCTCACTGTAGATCTTTATTAAGCCAAAGTAAAGTACATAAAAACACACCTATATATATATATATATATATATATATATATATATATATATATATATATATATATATATATATATTTTTTTATTTTTATTTTATTAACACATCGGCCGATTCCACCAAGGCAGGGTGGCCCGAAAAAGAAAAACTTTCATCATCATTCACTCCATCACTGTCTTGCCAGAAGGGTGCTTTACACTACAGTTATAACACTGCAACATTAACACCCTCCTTCAGAGTGCCGGCACTGTACTTCCCATCTCCAGAACTCAAGTCCGGCCTGCCGGTTTCCTGAATCCCTTCATAAATGTTACTTTGCTCACACTCCAACAGCACGTCAAGTATTAAAACCATATGCCTCCATTCACTCCTATCAAATACGCTCACACATGCTTGCTGGAAGTCCAAGCCCCTCGCACACAAAACTTCCTTTACCCCTCCCTCCAACCTTTCCTAGGCCGACCCCTACCCCGCCTTCCCTCCACTACAGATTTATACACTCTCGAAGTCACTCTGTCTCGTTCCATTCTCTCTACATGTCCAAACCACCTCAACAACCCCTCCTCAGCTCTCTGAACAATCGTTTTGGTAATCCCGCACCTCCTCCTAATTTCCAAACTCCGAATTCTCTGCATTATATTCACACCACACATTGACCTCAGACATGACATCTCCACTGCCTCCAGCCTTCTCCTCGTTGCAACATTCATCACCCATGCTTCACACCCATATAAGAGCGTTGGTATAACTATACTCTCATACATTCCCCTCTTTACTTCCATGGACAAGGTTCTTTGTCTCCACAGACTCCGAAGTATCATCACCTCAAGATAGGTTCCTTGATGGTGGTGCGGGGAGGGAGAGGGGGCTCTTGATTCATGGAACTGGACTTGGCCCTCCTTTTCGCTGGATCGAACCTTATTGCCTCCCATTTCCCAAGCACTGTAGTACCCATACGGGTTTAGCACTTCCTCCCTGAATGTAAAAAATGAGACATGAAGTGAGTTGAGAGGTGCTCAAGCTGATGTACATGTTAGTGCAGCATGTACACCAGCTAGTACGGCATGTGCACCAGCTAGAGCAGCATGTGCACCAGCTAGTACGGCATGTGCACCAGCTAGTACGGCATGTGCACCAGCTAGAGCAGCATGTGCACCAGCTAGTACGGCATGTGCACCAGCTAGAGCAGCATGTGCACCAGCTAGAGCAGCATGTGCACCAGCTAGTACGGCATGTGCACCAGCTAGTACGGCATGTGCACCAGCTAGAGCGGCATGTGCACCAGCTAGAGCAGCATGTGCACCAGCTAGTACGGAATGTGCACCAGCTAGAGCAGCATGTGCACCAGCTAGTACGGCATGTACACCAGCTAGTACGGCATGTACACGAGCTATAGTGCAGCATGTGCACCAGCTATAGTGCGGCATGTGCACCAGCTTGGGAAGCATGTACGCCACCTATAATAGGGCATGTACGCTAGCTATTGTACTGCATGTACACCAACTAGTACAGCTTGTACACCCTCACTTCTCTGGTGACCATCATTAATCACTGCGTAGTCTGGTGCCAGCATCATCAGTCACTATTTGATTATGTGGTGTGCTGACGCACCCTCCTTACGCACTTTCTACGCCACACACACACTGGCCCTCATCACAATGATTATACACTCCTCACACACTTGCCACACACTGACACAATCAACTAAATCTTAACACACTCCCAGTTGCATAAAGAGTGCTATAACACACGCTTTTTAACACACTACACGCTAACTGACCGTCAACGCACTTTCTAAACATTTGTCTCACACTGACACATCCACACAATACACGCACCCTCAACACAACCATGATACTCCCCACTAGGAACACTGTTAACACAACCATGGCACTCCCCACTAGGAACACTGTTAACACAACTA